>SKCR01033349.1:0-209748 GCA_019454045.1 Zanthoxylum bungeanum | reverse complement strand
GCTCGGGGTCGGGCGATGTCCCACCGAGTCTGTCTTTGGACTGGGGACGTAACATTCCCTCAGGACCAAGTGATTCAAAAAGCTCGGGGTCGGGCGATGTCCCACCGAGTCTGTCTTCGGACTGGGGACGTAACATTCCCCCAGGCCAAGTGATTCAAAAAGCTCGGGGTCGGGCGATGTCCCACCGAGTCTATCTTTGGACTGGGGACGTAACATTCCCCCAGGGCCAAGTGATTCAAACAGCTCGGGGTCGGGCGATGTCCCACCGAGTCTGTCTTTAGACTGGGGACGTAACATTCCCCCAGGGCCAAGTGATTCAAACAGATCGGGGTCGGGCGATGTCCCACCGAGTCTGTCTTCGGACTGGGGACGTAACATTCCCCCAGGGCCAAGTGATTCAAACAGCTCGGGGTCGGGCGATGTCCCACCGAGTCTGTCTTTGGACTGGGGACGTAACATTCCCCCAGGGCCAAGTGATTCAAACAGCTCGGGGTCGGGCGATGTCCCACCGAGTCTGTCTTTGGACTGGGGACGTAACATTCCCCCAGGGCCAAGTGATTCAAACAGCTCGGGGTCGGGCGATGTCCCACCGAGTCTGTCTTTGGACTGGGGACGTAACATTCCCCCAGGGCCAAGTGATTCAAACAGCTCGGGGTCGGGCGATGTCCCACCGAGTCCGTCTTCGGACTGGGGACGTAACATTCCCCCAGGGCCAAGTGATTCAAACAGCTCGGGGTCGGGCGATAAGTCCGTCTTTGGACTTGGGACGTAACATTCCCCCAGGGCCAAGAGATTCAAACAGCTCGGGGTCGGGCGATGTCCCAACGAGTCTGTCTTTGGACTGGGGACGTAACATTCCCCCAGAACTCAAATCGTTCGTTCAGCTCAGAGACAAGTTACGCCCCACGAAGCAGCTCTGCGAACCGGGGACATAACATTCCCCCAGGTTCAAATGCCTTACTCTTCCCGGGGTCAATCAGACCCCTCTAACTCATGCTAACCCCTGATGGGCCTTAAAAATTGCAAGGATGACAAGGAGCAAAAAGGAGAAGAAAAAGAAGGAAAAAATAAATAGATATAAATGCATAAATGTATACGAATACAAGTTGTAATATTATTACAAGAAAAAATTAAAGTGTACATAGGGCCCCCGTAGGGTTACCGGTTACCCTTCTCATTCATCCCGCGCAAGGGCAAGATCTTCTTCCTCATTGGTTCAGATGGCGGAAGGGGCGGCTCGGCGTCAGGAGGAGGAGCTGCAACCTCGGCATCAGGAGGAGGGATCTCAAGGCAGTCCTCGTCCCCGGCAGGAAACCTCCGATCCTTCTTCAGGAGGAACCTCGGGAGCCGGAACGACCGAGATGGGGGCGGGATCCATCACCTCCTCAGGTGGAGGAGGGATCCACTTTCGAAACTCGTCCTCGGAAATGTCCCCCTTGCAGTAACTGATGGCCGCGTAGATAGGGTCCATATTCAGGCTCGGCAGCACCATCGGTATCATCTCGGCACAGTCGCCAACTCCCTCGAGACGGATGGCCTCCTTCTCGGCCTCAAGATCAGCTTCTCTCTTTTCCAGCTCGATCTCTCTCTCCTCAAGATCAATCTCCCTCTCCTCGAGCTCAGTTTTCTTCCTCTCAAGACTGTCCCGGACCCGAGCAACCTCCTCATCTTTGCTCTTCAATTTGGCCTCAGCACTGGCTACCTTCCCCCTCAAGACCCCAATTTCAGATTGGGCAGCCTTCAGGTCCTCCCGGGTACTATCAGCAAGTTTCCTTTCTAGCACGGCAGCTGCTTTGAGAGCCTTGTTCGTTTTGAAATTCTCAACAGCGGCCGCCTCGTGATTCTTGATCTCCTCTTCCCGATCAGCCAATTTTGCCTCCACCTCGGAGAGACGATTTTGGAGCCTCTGGGCCAGACCGCCCCCCTCGGACAGCAGGGTCAGAAGAAGACCCTTGTTCTTGGCCATAAGGTAGTTGGCCTGCACACAAAAGGAAGGAAGAAGTTAAAACAAGAAGAGAAAGAACCAGAATCCAAAAAAAACCGAGAAGGAGAGTGAAAAATACCTTGGCCATCTGAGAACTCATCTCAGCCACACGCCTTCAGGAGATACGTCCTCGTACCTCGAGACCTCCTCCGGGGGAACCACCTCGGCCAGTTCATTAAAGCCGGCAATAGGTGAGAAGTAGCCTCCCGGACGCCCTCTCCCAAGTCATCCATCCCGAGAACCACAGGGCCCTTCCGTTTCTTGGAGGAACTTTCAGAGGACTTCTTCCCCCTGCGAATGTCTTTCTTCTTGACCAAAGCAGCTCCTTCGATCTCTCCCTCCTGGGCCAACTCGGCCTCCTCGGTCCCGAACTGACGCCTCCTCTTCCTAGGAGGCTTCGGCGGACTGGCCAGATGAGCGGATCCTGATGATTGTCCACCAGAAGGCGAGGGTAGTCCCCGAGCACTCGTTTGGACTTGTCCAGGAGATATGTTCTCAGCAAGATCAACCCGAGCCGAGAAGCTTCAGCATCAGAATGACCGGCCTTCTTCACAGTACCGGCCAACTTCTCGAGAAATTTCGGCCTCTTCGACATGCCTACAAAAAAAAGGGGCAGAGAAAATAAGTCAAAACCAGAGCATATGAACAGAGAAAAAAAACAAGGAAGAAAGACATCAAAACAAACACAAGGAAGACAAAGCATCCAGCAGACCTCCACCAATCCGACCCGAGGCCTCGGAGGGGCAACCCGAATAAGGCCCGAATCAACAAAGGCCCCATCATTAACCAACTCCTTCCAATGAGCAGCATACCTCCGAGCCCAATGTACCCGCCTCCGGACTTGACGAGAAACCTTGGGAGCATCTCGCCAACAAGCTGGGAGGAACCAGAGAAGTTAGAAAACCTAAAAGAAACTAGAGAACGGGAACAAAGAAAGAAATGAAAGGGTGTCAGACTCCTAACCTCCAGCCCGGAAGACGTCCGGAACCGAGACATCCTCCTCAAACGATCTCAGGACCCGACCCCAATCCCCAGTTGCCCAGAACCAAAAGTCCTTAAAATTCTTGTTAGAGTCAGGAAGTTTCTGGACGAGATTGGACGAGCTGTCGTAGGCAGAGAGGTAATACCAACCATAATGAGTCTTTGGGTTGGATTTCAAACGATATAGCCTCTTCACTTCTTCCAAGCAAGGGACACCCAAACCTGCCCGATGCCAAACCACGTATATACCGGCCACAATCCTCCAACTATTCAAACTTAATTGGCAAGGGGCAATCTCCATCTCAGCAAGCATCCAAGCAAAATAACGCTGCATCGGCAGACGTAGCCCACACTCGAAGAAAATAGGAAGAAGTGCCACCGAGCCCTCGTCAGGTTGACTGGCACGATCCATTGGGCCAGGAACTTCAAGAGCAATGTCTATTGGAATGCTGTATCGTTGTCGCAACAGCGCCAGGTCATCCTCAGTTATCTTAGAAGGACGATTCATATCCAAAGCCGACGACCCAAGCTCCCCGGGCTCTGGGTCCTCCCTAGGAACCCTCTGATGATAGGAGTCATTCTCGACCTCGGAAGGAGTGTGGGGTAGGTAGTATCGAGATCTTCTACACTAGGCGCCCCTGAGCCCGAGGAAAGCTCTTCAGCAGGGGGAGTTGAGATTTTGACAGGCCTCTCAGATGAAGAATTACTATCAGACATCCCTGACACCCAGAAAAACAGAGAAGGAGGGAGAATCAGTCTACGAGAAGCTACCCACGGTACCCGTGCTAAACTAAAATAAAGTCTCTAAAGAAGTGCCCTAAAAGCAAAGACCCAGCAAAACTACAAGTCTCTACCTAAGCAAAACAAGCAAACGAAATCACAAAACACAACAAAAGAAGAAAGATCACTCAGAAGACTTACTTGTTCTTCTCAAAAGCAAGAAGCTATTCGCTGTGGAGATGCTCGTTCCTTAGGTGCTCGGCGATGAAAGAGAAAATAAAGACAGCAATTGGGTTCCGGGAAAACGGAGTTAAAAGGATTGTAAGGGAAATTGCAGAAGAGAAGGAGAAATTGCCGAAAAAATGGAACAGTGAAACCCTCGTTCTCTTATAGTCATAACTGGGGTGCACATCGCCGTCGGTTTTAGCAGGAACCCAGCGGATGTTTGACAAGTGTCGAAAGTTAGAAGAAACCCTAAAGTTGATTTGATGGGCATTTAAGAAGACATGACGGTTGTGCGTCTCAAGGAAAGACGAATGAGACGGCAAAAAAGATTCTTTTTTGTATTCTGAGACGACTACTTGCAGGGACAATCAGCACACCCTCTTCATGTAGTTCCCGGCACCAACTCACATACTCGTTGGAACCGAGAACTAGGGGACAGATGTTGATGGTGTTTTCAAGCACTACAATATTTACAACAGCATGACAAAGGCAAAAGGGTAATTTCCTTTCTCTGGTTGACTTCATGGTCAGACCGACCACTTCATGGTCAGACCGACCACTTCATTATCAGACCGACCACATCATGAAGAGACCGACCACTTTGGTTCAGATAACCGAGCATTAAAGAGGGCGGAAAAGACACTCTCAGCATAGAAGGATCGCCATGACCGACCTCATGCATACCGACCAGATAGCAAGGCGTGTTCAGGAAGAGAGAGCCCCCTATCTTTTCGGATAATGAGACAAAATTATCCTACAATCACGGGAAAACTGGTGGAATTAGTATTTTGATAGGAGAAAAGGAGTAAAGGTGACTTGAAATTAGGAAACCTTGAAAGAAAAGGAGATTGGCTCAACTAGGAAGCCTTGTAGGAGAAGGAGTCTAAATTCTGTTATTATAAATAGGAGGGCAGGGCATGTGTAAAAGGACATCTGAAAATCATCACAAGAGTGAAAGATTCGAATTGTAAAGTTCCAATCTGTAAGAGCGAAAGAGAGGCCTGAAAAGTGTATTTGAGTAATAAAAAGCACCACCCTGTTCTTGCCCGTGGACGTAGGTCGGATCCCAAAAATCCACCGAACCACGTTAAATCACCTTGTCTGATTGGCGTATTTTCTTGTTTTCCGCTAAGTTTGCTTTTGGTCCCCCATAACCAAACAAATTCACAGTTGAAGGAGGATTCCCTCGGAGGTGATATTCCCATATTACCCTGAGACCAAAATCCACCGTCAACAATAGCTATATAATTTCTTGTCAAGATTCAAGGAATTTGCTTAATCTTGGAGGTAATTTCAGGCAAATGATCTTGTGGATGATTAGTTTTCTTAGCTGGGACATGAGAAAATCTTTGGTGCAACAGTGGTACCATGTCATCCATATAATAAGCCAATCATACTTTGCCACGCGTGCTAAAAAGTCAGAAAACAACTAAAAAATAGGAAGAAAATTAAACATGTTATTTTTTAATTGGTTGGTTGTACCACGTCATCCATACCACTGTTGCACCAAAGATTTACTCGACATAGATTTCAGATTCTTGGTCAATGTCGTAGTTTGAAGTGTTAAAATTATGTACCTTTGTGATATCGGGTCCGCATGTGTTATGGTCTAATTTCTGTTCGACAAGCTTGAATTGGGGTTGCTGTCTTGAAGACATTTGGACTATAATTGAACTAGTGTATTATACATACCTCATAATTTTCCCTTCTCTGGATATGCTTATAACTTAAAGCACGTGTAGTCTTGTTCTATTCTATGGAGATGGAATCTTCCCAAGTTTCAATATGCTTCCTCTAACTTATGTTTTCTTTTCAGTGTCGTGAAAAGGTTGGGTCAATAAATGTCATAATTTCATCCATCTGGTGGATGATTGGTTTCTACTGGATTGTTGTGGGTGGTCAATCAATGCTACGGGATTCTCCTCGTCTGTACTGGTGAGAGCTATTTATTGAGTCTAGGTTTTGTTTATCTTGAGCTATTTATTGAATTTTGTTACTTCATTTTTCAATTGCATATATAGGAGTCGGTTATGCTTGGTTTACATGGAGTGTCATTAATCATCTTACTTCATAAAATGTGTAGGCTAAAATAATTTGATATATTGCTATTACATTATCTTTGGTTACATGATCGTGAGAATGGAATTGAAAATATATCTGTCGTGGACTTGAACATTAATATGGGCATTGAAAATCGTAATTCATGGAAATATAAATATATCCGTGGTGTACTGTAACATACCTAGCAGCGGTCCAGCATAAGACATACAGGCATCACTGACAAGCAATGATAGTTTTGTGAAAATTCAAAACTATAACTGATTTCGTCTCTGAAGTAGTAGCATGGATAGCACATTCTAAATGTCTGAGTGTGAACCACCAAGAAATGGTGGATTTTGAGTTCTGCATGCATTTTCTTCTTGACAAACATATGGAACCTTAATGACGAAACCTCGTGCATGATCTGCAGGGTAACTGTGGTCTTTCTAGCCTTTGATATGTCTTTTGTAATCTTTTGCATCGGGATGGTGTGTATCTTTTTCTTTGCTATCTTCTGCTGCATTCCAATCGTTGCACTTGCCTATGCTGTAGCAGCTAGACAAGGTGCATCGGAAGACGATATTAGGAGTCTTCCCAAGTATAGATACCGCTTGGCTAGTCCTTTAAGGGCATCAGGTAACTGTGAAAATCAAGATGTTTTCGGGACGGGGAAGGACACGGGCAACAATAACTCCACTGATGAGCTTGCTCTTCAACTGGAGGATTCTGTGAGCATCTATAATACTTCTGCTCAGTTTTGAATTTCCATTTGTTAATTTATCATAAAAGTTGAATTGTTATTACCTCTTTTTGGGTTTTTGGCCTACTTTTAAGTTTAATTATGCATGCATACATCCACAAAAAAAAAAAAAAAAAATACTTTGACAAATTGGAAGTTGCCTTTCATTAGAGCTATTATTTGCAGCCCAAAATGTAATGTAATACAAAACAATTTTGTTAAGTAATATGAGTTTTGTCACAAATCGTATTTAAGATTTTTGTTTTCTACTTTTTTGAGCTTAACAGTAGTACGTAGAGAATGATGATGTGTTTCAAAATCTTATTCTCCATATACTTTACCGATGCGGTTTTATGTCTATTTTGTTAATGTATACAAAAGAAATGAAAGAAGCAGCATGCTCAGCATTAACTGGGATTTTTTTTCTCCTTTTCAGGTATGTTGTATTTGCCTTTCTCAATACATTGATGGGTCAGAGCTTTATGCATTACCATGCAACCACCATTTTCATTGTGGATGCATCAGCAAATGGCTTCGGATAAGTGCGACATGCCCTCTCTGCAAGTACAACATCCAAAGAGGTGATGCATTGGTTTGACCACCCCTCTCCCATTAGTTGAGGGGAGTTATGACAGTGAATCTAAATAGCTCTTTCAAGGACTCTATAGAAACTTCAATTTAAAGTTGTAGCTTATTCTAATGAGTAATGACAAGTGTATATTATGTTTTGTGGTTAAATAGGAAAAGAAACAGATGGATCGTTAGTCTTCTTCTCACATCTTTTTTGTTCAGCTTTTTATCTATTCACAAATCATTTGGGCAAGTTTCAGAAGGTACTCGCATCCTTTCTCAATTGTATTTTGTTGATAAAGGATTCGGGTCAGAAGTATAGTTTTTAAGAGTAATTATTGATTGATCCTTTATGAAATAAGAGATTCTGAAATTTAGTGGGTAGCTATTGATTTCCTCCCTCACCCCTCAAAGGCAGCAGATATTCACGCTTACTGATGCTGGTTCATTGCCAGCAAACAGAATTTTGAACTTAATAAGCCTCCGTGGAAAGAAAATGATTCGCACAAATCCAAATAAAAATCTTGCTGTATATTTAAAAGAGGCTGATCTCATTGCTTCGATCTTGGTACAATCCTCCTCTCTCTGCCGAGCCCCTTTTAAGTACTGATAACACAGAGCGGACGACCCCACCTTTTTTCCTTCAACTTAAAGAAACACTTTCTGCATTCAAAAAAGCAGCAATTACACATAACTGGTGCTAGTATTTATTACAACTTATTTGATGTTCTTACAACGGACTTTGAACAGACAGTAAGACTATTACAAAATACACAGCACGGTTGCTACAAAAATCAGAGGAAATAATACAACAAGAAAACTAAAAATAACACAGTGTCGGGATAACTGCAGTGAGCGAAGTAGTCTGGGCAGGGACGAACCAGCGGCAATAGAGACAGAAATGAACCTGAGAGACATTGTTTTTCCCAGGATGCAACGGAAATGAACGAGTATGAGCACCACCAAACTCGTTTTCAACGAACCGAATATAAAAGAAAATAAACATGCCAATTGTGGGAGGTCTTTCATATGTTGTAACCACCTAGTTAATTAATAGAGTTAAATTAATTGTTATGGAACTTCAAAATTGGCTGGGCCGGGCCCGCATATTTTGGTCCGATATTCGTGTACGTTGGACGCGCGGGTGAACACGAGCCAAGCGCTGTCGGATTTTGATTTGCAACCCTGCGCGCGCACGTAGAGAGAGACTCTATCTTTATAACTCTTACCCATGCAATTATATATAAGCACAATTTCCCTCTATTAACTTTGAGCAACAATTTCCATTCACCCAAGCATCATTTTAAGCATATGAATATATTATTCCGAACTACTCACGGAGGAGTATCCGAATCATTCAAAACCAACCACTAACACGAAGTAGACCATGCTTAAAATTGTGCCTCAAAATGGTTATTAATAAGCATTTTCCAACAGTATTTTCATGTCCGAGCATCTTAACTCGTTTGTACAGATAAAAAAAATTCATCATCACACAATATGATGAAGTAATGAGTGAGGTTTGGGTTGCAAACTTTTAATTTATTATAGGGTTCCCTGTAATTTATAGAAAGAAACTTGGGCTTGAGCTTCAGAGAAGGTCTTCCTCCATAAATACCCTCGCGTTTTTCAGGTAGATATTCACTCACCCTTTAAATGAAACTTATGATTTATCCGAGGATGTTTGTGCAAATAGTGGTAGTGAAACTGAAGCATGCTTTGACCATATGATGATTAAAGGTCATTTATTTATAAATATTTTAACAGAGAGTTTTTGACCTCTTGAATATTTTATGTTTTCTGAGAGGAAATGGAAACTTCATGGAAAAACAACAGAGGGAAGAATATGAACATAAGAGGATCGTGGTCTACTTGAAGAGAAGGAAAAATGGCAGCAACATCTTTATCTCTGAACAAAACCCCACTCTTGTACCGTTTCCATGGATTTTCTCGCAGTCACATTTCTCATGTTGGACAACAAATTAGTGCTCCTGCAAACACTTCTCAAATGTCTGCTTTTAGGGGCTGTTCTTCTTGTTCCTGGAATTCATACCCTTCGAATTTTGGTCGTGGAACTGCTTTCAAAGAAGTGGGTAGTTCTAAATTTGGATTTGTGCAACTGGGTTTTGATCGTCTTTGCATTTCAGCAGTTGCTGATGGTGGGTCAGGTGGTGAGACTGGTGGTGGGTTTGGTGGCTCTGGCGATGGAAATTCTGGTGATAGAGGCGAAGGCGATTCTGGTGGGAGTGACTTTGACTTGTCCTTCTTTCAATGGTAAAATTATTCAGTTCTTTTTGGTAGTTTGTGTTTTTAGAGTGCTTTGCTTTTCTGCTTCTTCTTCAGTTTTTTTTTTCATGTTATCGTTATTATTATTTGGCTGGAGATTGCCAGATTGAATTGTCAAATATGAAAATCAAATATTTATTGACTACTTAAATTACGTTTGTTTAAGGGTATGTTTGAGATTGAGTCGTTTTGGCATTGGTTGGGTAAATGAACCACATAAAATTTAGGATTTTATTGCCAAAGTCTTAGATTCGAATTGAGGGATGCACTTCTTGTAAGAACTCTAGAGCACCGGAGATTTTACATGTTCCGCTTAAGTCCGAATCAAGTGATTTGGTGGCTTGATTTCCAACATTTTCAAAAAAAAAATTATCAAGTGCAGATGGGTGGTAAGAATTAGCTAAAATGTAAAAGTGGGTGTTAATTGAACCTTTAGCTTTTGTGCTTTCAAAGTTTAGACAACAGTTTGAAATATACCCCAAGTCTACCTACAGCATTTGTCTTTCAATTACTTGGTGGTTTTAGAGTGTGTGCGTGTGTTTTTTTTTGTGTTTTTTTTTTTTGGGGGGGGGTTTGTAAGAACTGTTGAAAGAAAAATAAAACCTGCAACTGAATTTTGTATTTTGAGGATCCGAGATCACTGTCTGGCAGTTTATTGACCAAACTTTTTGTGTTCCATTTTGACTGCTTGGGTCATTAGCAAACTAATTAACAATTAATTTAATCAAATATGTGAGTGCATTGAAGTCGAAGTGAGAACACAATTTAGCGAAAATTTTCAACTTTTGTAAGTATGATTTTAATTGACTATTTGATGACCCACTAAAGATGAATAGATTCCAACATGTCTTATATTAGGCAATATATGAGCATACTGATTGTGTTCTCAAATTGTGGTAATCATAAGAAACGACCATGAAATAGTGCCTTTTTGTGGGGCTAATCTAATGTTTTGAATGATGCTACTCCTTTTTAAAACTTTATTCTGGGATTCATTTCTGCTCGCATTTCCTAATTTCTACATTTCTGTTCCAAAATCATGTGTTAAATAAATTGAACGGCTCTTCATTGTTAACTGGAATTGTGTGTTATTATTGCAGGTATTGGGCTCGTCTTGCTTATCCTATTTTAACAAAAGCAGTGACATCTGCACTTTTGACTTCAATTAGAGACATTGTCTGCCCGGTAAACTTCGTTCATTCATTTTGAATAGAATTATGTGTCTCAATCCTCTGTTACTTCATCAGTAGATTTCTCAACATTTTACTCTTTTTTTTTTGTTGTCTTGACTAGATAAATATTATTTTTTGGTTCATACCAATCAAATTAAGCCTTTGGGTATAATACTAATTTAACATGGTGTCATCCGCGAGAGCCAGATGAATTTAGTGATTTTCAATTCATTCCAAGACCTAGGTATTAATTGAATAATGACAAGTTGAAGTTTCGTTAACACGGTGGTGGTTGTGGTTACGGTTGAGTTTGGCCCTTATGCCTTGCACGAGAGGGGTTGTTCGGATTAAATTACTGGTGATGGGCTTATATGTTCTTAATTTTTTGGTTAAGTGGTAACCTAAACCCATATTTTATTGAATCTCTTGGCATTTATATTTACTCTGTTTGGTCATTAACTTAAAGGATAGATGGTCTTAGAACATTGTTGCCTTGTCAAATTGATGTATTACGGTTGAGTTTGGCACTCTTCCACTTAATGCCTATCATTTCTTAGAACATTGTTTATAGTTTATTGATACTTTGCTTAGAACAAAGTACTATAAGTTGCACAAGGCATTATTGCCTTGTCAAATTGATGTATGCTGTAAACTGGACGGTTGTGTATCGTCGAATTTGCTTTTTATGCTAATGTCTTGAAGTTGAAGGCTTGAAGTACTTGTATATTCTGATCATCAAGTCACAAGTCTAAGCATGACCTCTCTGAATGTCAAAATATTGTTGCCTCAGCTCGTCATTGAGCAAGAACCATCACTGGACCTCAAAATGACATCCCTGCTCACTTTGCTGGGGCTGGTGTTATTGGTACCTGCCTCTCGATTCTGGTAAATGCCTCACATCGATACGTTTGTCTGCTTTATGGTTTCATAATTTTTTCTGTTTATAGAATTCATAGCGAAAAGAAGGAATATATATATATTATTTTTCAACTCGTATTATTATAGACTTGAGCTTCAAGTGCATTCTTGCTCCTTCTACTTGATCAGATGACCCGAATCTCTCTCAAATTTTGCTAATCACCTGATGATAAACTCGTAAATCACTTAGCTTTGAACTACTCTTCTTAAAATATGTATTTGAATGTGACTCAATTTTGTTGACAGTAGAAAAATGGAGGAACCATTGTTTCTCCTGAGCCAACTCCAAAGCAAATAAAATTGCACATATACTTTTTTCTCAAAACCAAGTCTGTAAAAAGTTGGTATTACTTTCTTGTTAACAAACTCCTAATATATGTCATTTATTATGCATGGCCTCACAATCTGTGTTTCTGTGATGGCACTCCATACTTCATGTAAATGTTTTGATATTTTTAATGAACTGTCATAATTACAGAATAATATTGGCATTGAAAATCTTAACTCATGGAAATTAACATTTGGAACCTTAATGGCGAACCATCGTGCATGATCTGCAGGGTAACTGTGTTCTTTATAATATTTGATGTGTACAATGCAATTGCAACCCATTGCCTCGAGAAGATGTATATCTGTTTCTTTTATATCTTCTGCTGCATTGCAATTGTAGTACTTGCGGCACTTGCGGCACTTGCCTATTCTATAGCAGTCTATGCTATAGCAGCTGGACAAGGTTTATCGGAAGATGATATCTGGAGACTTCGCCAGTATAGATACCGCTTGGCTAGTCCTTTAAGGGCATCAGGTAATATTGAAAAGCAAGATGTTTTTGGGACGGGGATGGAAGCAAGCAACAGTCACTCCACTGATGAGCTTGTTCTTCAACTGGAGGATTCTGTGAGCTTCTATAACACCCTCTGCTCAGTTTTTGAATTTCCATTTGGCAATTTATCATAATAGTTCAATTGTTGTATTTCATCTTATTGATTTTCGGGCCCACTATAAGATTAATTATGCATAATAACTTACCGTAACAAATTGGAAGTTGCCTTTCACCAGAGCCTACGCTGTTAAAGGTAGCAGGCGAGGCAATACGTTTTGATAATTCAATCCGTTTAAGCACCGTTTTTGACCGGTCAAAGAGTCGGTTGACTAACCAAACATTTAGAATTTTATCTAATATAAAGAATCTTTAATTTAAAACATGTACTATCTATGTCCACTTTTATCTAATTTTATTTTTTTAATGTATACAAAATAAAATAGCTTTTTGAAATTTGTAACATATGAGCCCTAAATGTCCTCTTTTTATTTTTAATTTTTTTTTTCACAGGTATGTTGTATTTGCCTTTCTCAATACACTGATGAGTCAGAGCTTAATGTATTAGCATGCAACCACCATTTTCATTGTGGATGCATCAGCGAATGGCTTCGGGTGAAGGCGACCTGCCCTGTCTGCAGGTGCAAAATCCGAAGAGGTGCCCTTTAATTTGAGGGGTTAATGTTACAGCTTATTCTAATGATAAGGGTTGTGTTGTTAGATTGTTGCAAAGGTATTACTATCATTTCTCAATCGTGGATTTTAGTCATTATGGACAGACAATTAAAAAAAGGAAATTATTTTTGAAGCACCTCGATTTGGGATATATACAACGACTTTTAACTATCTTTGTTTTTTATTTTATCTGAAAGGACCATTTTGATGTTAAAAAAGTTAACACCTGTGAGAGAATCTTTATAAAAAAACTATCTTATCCTTGAATCAATTTAAAAAATTGAAATGTCATTTTAACAATTTAACCCTGCAAATTATGTAGCCATTGGAATAAGGAACTAGACGTTGGAAATTTCACCTATTTAAACAAGCTGAGAGGTGACCATAGTTCGGTTCCGGTTTTGAATTGGAACCGAACCGTACGGTTTTCGGTTCCACAAGTGTGGAATCGAAATCGGAACCGAACCGGACGGTTCCGGTTCCCTTCGGTTTTTTTTTTTTTTTTTGAAAATAAAGCAATTGAGATTTAAACAGTAATTAGGGATTATGATTTGTCTTGGAACTCTACTACGGTCCAAGAGAAACCTTACGGTTCCAACCAGAACCGTTCTGAAAATTCACGATTATCCTAAGGTTCTGACCCTATGCAGAATTACAAGTAATAAACAGGTCAAAGTCCTAATTATTGCTACTATGAAATTTCAACAGGCAATTTCAATGTCAACCAATAGCAATAAAATCCACAATATCAATTCAAAGTAAAATATAAATTGTCGAAAATAAAACAATCACACAAAATCAACACAATAATTTTGGTGACGAAGTGGAAAACTCTTGCGAGTAAAAAACCACTCTGGTTATATCGACTACCAGCTCAATCCACTATATAGAGAAAAACTTACAGCGATGGTCAAGACCTATGGTGGCAACTCCACCGACTCAAGTACATCAATACTGCAAGAACTCAAGATAACTCCTCAAACCCGCGACCCACGGTTTCCTTCAGAACCTCTGAAGTCTCTGAGTAGATTGTATCACCTCTGACGCCGGAACTCCGACTACCAAACTTCCTCCTAAAGAACTCTAAAGAATTAGGAATTTTGGGTTAAGTTGTGTTGAAGGTTTATCAAAGAGGGATTCACACCTTTAACAAAGAAGACAAGAAGATGAAAAGAGTCTTCGAGGTGGAATCAAAAGAGGTTGAAAGCTTTGAGAGATTTAGGCTCAAGGAAAAAATGTTTCAACCATTGAGGAAGGTGGCTCAAGGTTTGTTTATATAGGTAGGGCAAAGGAAAAGGGTTTCCTAGTGTTATTTTGGCTTTAAAACGTGTTTAAGATAACATACTTACACATGGACGTTCGAACGCACTTCAAATGCAACTCAAATGCAAAATTTTCTGCCTCGAAAACGTTCGAACGCCACATGAACGCGGATCAGAGACTGGTTTTCAGGGGCAACTTAAAATGCTTGTAATTTTCTCGTCTCTTGGCCAAATCATGAGTTATTTATATATACGCGATCATCTTTGAGTCTACTTTCTAATGAAACTGACCTCATGTCAATTTGATCTCTAAATATTCTGGAATATTCAAATTAAAAGAGTAACATCGCTCGGATAACTCCATCAGATTTTGTCGAAATACTCTTCCAATTGCTCCGAGATATTCAAGACTCATTACAACTCAATTGAACTTGTTTTGTAACGGATATTGCCAATAAAAATGGTGCTAACACGTTCGGTTCCATCGGTTCCACCGGTTCGGTTCTGGTTCCGAACCGGAACCTTGGTCGGGTCTAGCTGAAACAATGTTGAAATTGAAAAATAAATACAAATCAAATCCACAACCACAATTCAAACAACTTCAATAAAATTTCATTTTCTTCTTCTTCTTGAACTCATTCTATTACATTTCAAAACCAAATCAAATCTATCAAATAAAATTCTAACAAATCAAATGGCTTCAAGTAGTAACACGAGTGGCAATTATAGACGTCGCATTAACAGCTGAGATTGTGAATTGTAAACAGAAATATTGCATGTGTGGTGTACATGCATGTGCTTTAGTTTCTACTACAAGTAAATCTCATAACCCATGATACAACAGAAGTAAATCTCTTAGGCTAATTATAAATCCTTGTATTATCAAACCTTTTCCTCATCACATACCTGAAGTGTGTAACATCATCAAATACATCTCTGACCTTCAACTTATGATTACCATCAGCATGTACCTTATATTTATGTAGTTCAATATAATCCATAAGCATCATAGTCCCAATTTCATCTTGACTAGATATTTCAAGCAACACTCAAGGATCCTTACCCTCATCGATAAGACATCATCATATTCCTTCTAATCACTCTGAGTACCTATATCACCTGATTTATCCTTGAAAATTCGCGATTAGCCTAGGTTCCGACCTTATGCGAAATTACAAATAATAAACAGGACAAGTCATGATTACTATAACTATGGAATTGAAACATGCAATTACCAAATCAACCAACAACAATAAAATCCACAATATTAACTCAATGCAAAATATAAATTGCGGAAAATAAAACAATCACACAAAATTCAACACAATAATTTTGGTGACGAAGTGGAAAACTCTTGCGAGTAAAAAACCACTCCGGGTATAGGCTACCACCCGAATCCACTATATAGAGAAAAACTTACCGCGATGGTCAAGACCTATGGTGGCAACTCCACTGACTCAAGTACCTCAATACTGCAAGAACTCAAGGCAACTCCTCAAGCCCGCAACCCACGGTTTTCTTCAGAACCTCTTAAGTCTCTGAGTAGATTATATCACCTCTGACGCCGGAACTCTGACTACCAAACTTCCTCCTAAAGAATTCTAAAGGATTAGGGAATTTGGGTTAAGTTGTGTTGAAGGTTTAACAAAGATGAAATCTCACCATTAATGAATAAGACAATAAGGTAATAAGTCTTCAATGGTGGATTCAAAGAGAGTTGAAAGCTTTGAAGGATTTAGGCTAAGAGGATTTGTGTTTCAACTAATAGGGAATTATGGCTACATGTTATATTTATAGGTAGAGTGAAAAGCTAGGGTTTTCCAAGGTGAAAATGGCCAAAAACGCGTTCAGATCGCAGTCGTGTTCGAATGCATACTAGAACGCTTCACGAACGCGCCCTTTCTGTGAAGACTCGTTTAAACGCCACTCGAACACACAACGAACGTGAGCTCTCTGGAATGATCATGTTCGAACGCACCAAGAACGTGCCTCGAACGATTGCTCTATGGAATGCTCCCATTCGAACCCACTGGAGAACGTGCCACTAACGTCACACGTTCGAACCAAACAACGAAAGCAGCATTAATGCAAAATGTTCGAACGCTGAAACGAATGCACCATGAACGCATGTCTGATGTACAACAAAAAAAACCAGTCCAATTGCACAAAGATCTTCACGACAGATCACAACTCAATTGAACTTATTTTGACGGACATTGCCAATAAAAATGGAATTAACAATCTCCCCATTTGGCATTCCGTGACAAAACACTACCTAATACAAAGACTACGGTAATAGACCTAAAAAGAAAATAGTCAGCTGTCAACCATCAAAACAGTGACGTATTACATTAGGAATCGATCTAATATCTAACAAAGTAGTCTTGAAAATAATGTCACCGCAGCAACGTACCTGCTTACCTGAAACATCCACAATCAACAATATACCGTGAAAACATTAGGATTATCAAGTATAAAATAAATAGGTATAAAACTCATGCATGTACAAGTAGATATATTTTCTCCCCCTTAATCTAAACTCCCCGTAAAACAGAGATATCAAAGGATATCCTACACTACTACTCCCCCTTAATCTACTCTCCACATTTTTTTCACGAAATGAAAAAGGATGAAGGTACCAGGAAAAACAACAGGAGATAACGCTGCAAGAGTATAAACAAAACAAACATGACTTACTCCCCCCACTAACAGGCTAACTCAGTTAGTAAAAAAATAATCAAAGGGAAGTAAACACTCAATGATATGCAAAAAAATTATATGCAGTGATATGAAGTATATACAAGCACACATGAGATAAAACAAAAATCCTGTCAAAACTGACTAAAACAGCATTTAAAGAATATACAATGATACACAGTCAATATTCATCTGTTTATGACATGAAATAATTGTTGGACAATTATGACCCAGAGCATCACTATTTGTACAGAACATGGTGTTGTTGTACAAATTAACTATGTGACAAAGGAAATTGCTCTTTTATCATTTGTAATTGGATTACCAATATACATAAATGATAAAAGGTCCTTATGATTAGTTCCGGATTGAGATGATATGAGACAGTATCAATCCACGAAGGTTTAATCATTAAAATATCCCTAGTCGTAGTATTATCGAGATTGGACATCGATAATGCGGAATAGACTAGTATTGCACTTGTTCGCGTTGTGGGAGCATAACGGCATAGTTCTCATATATTTAAGTATATGATATTTATGCAAGTGTAATAGGAGGTTGTGTTTACCGATGGTACGGAAACAGCTTCGCTCTGGATAGACCCCTCGGAATTCCATTGGTAATATGACTATGTGTCTATGGAAGTCCGAATCAGGGTAGGTGTATTTGGTCTTAACCTGAGACTTGCACCGCTAATACTTGCGACAATCAATATACTTTGGTTTTGGTCATCCAGGGCTTTAACCGGTTCTGTGTACGCCTCTTCTAGGTATATTGAGAATCGTAGTGTATTGGGTGTGATGTCAAGATGGAAGTATCACTCCAGTCATAGTGGAGATGATGGTCACGTAGGATACGGAAGTGGTGCTCTTATGTACTGCAGTCATCGGGATATTATGACTAGGTCATGTTTATCCGAATATAGAGACTAGTTACCAGAGATCTGATATATGCTTCGTACGGGGCAGACACAATTCCAGCCCCAGTCCTTACATGTGACATCCGATACTGGATCGCAATACGCAATACTACGTATACTACGCCTGATACAGATTACATATTCCTTTAAGAATATTTCTGGAGAATTGGGTAGGCACGGTGCTTTGCTAGAAGCCAACCATGTCTTGTAAATCGATAAAAACATAGTACTAGGTACCTACGTATTCGGATAGTCCGACGACCGGATTTACTATCAACATATCCAGGGATCTCATGGGTCGCTTCCCGAAGATTCACCGATGACGTATGACTTGGATATAATTAATCTGTGATTAAAAGTAGAGAGAGAAAATTAATCTAGGATTAATTACGAAGATATTTTATCTGGGATAAAATATTATTTAAAGAGAGAGTGCGATTAATTTGGAATTAATCGATAAAATAATATATTTGATATATTATACGAAATTAGATTTCGACGCGGAATTAAAATTGGATTTTAATTCGGGCGAACGAGTTAATTTAGAATTAATTCGCTAGCGACGTGAATAGTAATTTTGCTAGGCATAATTATTTAATTAAATTTGATTTAATTACGTTGTAACGGAAAATTTGGTTAATTCGGAATTAGCGAACCCAAGCCCGGGAGTGTTTGCGGGCCCACTCGCATTTCGAATTCAAGTGCGGCCCACAAGTCACATCAAGCGTCACATCATTAGTCATTCAAGTGATGGATGTCTTGTCACTTTGAGTGATGTGATGTAAGTCACTTGTGATTGATGTGAGTTGTTGGAAGACTTTAAAGTCTTGTACAATTTTTTGGAAAATGAAATATGTATTTGATTTTTGAAATCAAAACACAATACAACCAACACAACTCTCTCTCTCTCCTTCCTCTCCCATTTTCGGCCAAGGGCCATTTTCTCTCTTTTCTTCCTTCCAAAGCCGAGAGCAACAAGAAGGGTAAGGGAAATTTTTTGGCAAAATTTCCAAGGTGCTAGCACACATTAGAAGTCATACAAAGGTGATAGGGAAACCCATTCATGAGCATGGAATGCACACTTAAAGCTTGGAGCTTGAAGAACACAAATGGAGCACAAATGGATGCCAAAGCCGAGAGCTTCAAGGAGCTTGAAGAAAATTTTTAGGTTCGACGCATCGCAAATCCGATCAAAGTGAGTATTTCCGCAACTTTTTTTTGATGTATTCGCACATTTTCATTGCTTAATTGATCTTGGTTTGACCTAGAAAACTTAACAATGGTATCAGAGCCATGATTTAAGCATGAAATGATTTAGGGTAAAATTTGGGTAAATTGATTTGAGCATGTTTTGATGAAATTGATTGTTTGAATGCTTGAATGATGATAACATAGTGTTATGCATGATCAATTTGATGAAAATTGAATTGGATGAATTTTCCCCAAATATTTGGCTTGGCCGAATGTGTAGCTACCCTAATTTCATGGTGATTTTTTGTTTTTTGAATCATTGGATGAGTTTGAAAGACTTGGGAAATGTTGATTTAGGATTTAATTGGATTGAAATCGGATTCGGAAATAAAAACCCTAATTCCGTGAGTTGAAGCATGAAATGATTGATTTTTTGATTCAATAATGTTGGACATGTGTTGATGATTATAAGCATGATTAATTATGTAAATTGGTATTTTGGAAATGTTAATTTGACTAATTAATTATGGCTATACACTTTGATTAATTTAATTGTGAAATTTGGAATATTGTAATTAAATTAATTGGCTCAATTTGGAATTGGGCTTGTAAAGTTGTATTTGGGCTTTAATGGGCTTGGTTGGGCCAAGTTTGGTTTAGGTTAATTGGTTGGATCCAATTGGGCCCAAAACCATATCCATAAAGTCCAAATATAATTAAATGGACCTTTAATATTTAATTGGGCCTAAATTGGTTTTATTGGCAAATAAGGTGATTCCTTAAATGGGCTTGGTTATTTGGTTTGACCCATATTGACCAAAGTCCATGCCTTAAGAAATTAATTGAAAGCCCATTGGACTTTAATTAAATTGACATTGGATGTTAAATGGGCTTTGAGACCCGTAAAGATTAGATTTAGAATCTAAGTCGTAAAGGCTCATTAATAAAGTGTAATTATTTAATTTGGAATTAAATAAAGAATTAGTATTGAATACAAATTAAATTGGATTTAATGTTGTAGTTTGATATAATTCAAGAATTCGTACTTTGAGTACTTATTCTTAAAACGAGTCGGACTCGCGCAAATCAAATCGTTGTTTGAACATTGGATGGTCATTAATTTCAGATTAATTAATTGGATTAGATTGATTGATAACATGCTTTGTGTGAATACATGGATGTGATGTATGAATAATGTATATCAGATGGATATTAGATGGGTGAGGGCAATTTTGGAAATTGTTGTAATAAATTTAGAATTTATTAAATTGGACCTGCGTGTCCAGCCTATTACCTTTGACTCTTTGTATTTCTCTTCTCACCTATTCCCTTCAATGTAAATGAGGTTTCTTTAGAAGTGTTATGTAATTGGGTAGAAGTAAGATTTGTGCTAGCGGGAGAGAGGAAATGGAGAGATTTGTTCTAGGAACAAAATGTTTTAAATATCCATCCGCATATCATTATTATATTTATTTACGCGCCTTATTATGTTTTTAGAATGCATGTTTAAGGGTGTATGATGAGACCTTAACAAAGATAATTAATTGGTTGCCAATTACGCGAAAAACCCTCAACATATATTAAGCGTTTTTCCTTCCATTGAATGATTCATTCTCAAGATCCAAGATTGGCACTGGTTTGTTGGCCAAAGTCAAGGCCTTTGTCCATCGCGGATGTGTTTGAATCATGAAGGCTTTGTTCCATATCGCATGTCTTGTCCAAGTTGTGATTTGTTGGCCAAAGTCAAGATCACTTCTTGTCCATCGACATCGATTACGAAGCTTTCCAAGGTCAATGGGTCCCGCTTAACTGGAATCATTAAGTTTGTTGTGCCAAAGCCAAGGCTTAATTGATTCAGAGGAAAAATGTTAGGTAATATATTGGATATATTGGCATATATGAGATATATGTTTCGGACTTGGATGTCCACCTACTGGATCTAGGAATTGGATGAGATCCAATTGATCTTAGAGATCTACCTAGTTAAATATCATACAGCGTGTTGGCCAAAGTTAAGGTTGTGTGTTATTTAACGGGATCCTACCCCATTAGGAAACAAGGTTTCCCGAGTACTCAATAGAGGGTTAGAGGCTCGCCGAAAAATAGTGGGAGGCAAGTATTAAATTTGCAAATTTCGTTTAGATACTTGCCAATACGCGCTCATTTCAATTTTTCGTCAAATTAATAAATATATTAGTTGGACTAATATTTAATCGTTTTTTAATTAAACAGTTGGACTGTATTCAAACTACTTCAAATTATAGTTGATTATATAATTGGATTATAGTAATCAATATATTTGAATTTAACCAATTAAATTATAGTTGATTATATAGTTAGACTATAGTAATCATTATAATCAATAGTACCTAAAATCGTTGATTGGATAGTTGGACTATAGCAATCAAGATAACTGAAAGATTAGCGTTTAAAACATAATCCTGGGTGAAAATATTTTTTAAACGACTTTAATTTTCAAATTGGGAATAAAACTTCAGGATAGTCCTGGGAACTAAGAAGTTATTCTATTTGATAGAATAACCTCTTGGGCCTAAGCCCGGAGTTGAGAAAATAGTAAAGATGATCTTTGGAAGATTCATGTGATGATAACTTTAGTGTTCAATCCTTTATATTACTGCAATGACACTTTAATTCCGTCATCGGAATTAAGGATTAGATCATTGTACTATGATGATGAAATTAAATATCTTCATAGATTTATTGTTAAATCTTAGAAATACAAATTGCAAAAGAAGCACTATAGCTCGTGTATGTCAGAGGGTACATCTGTCGAGCACTTGGTGTCGTAGATGATTGCTGACATCGATCAGCTAGGTTAGCTGGGCATTACCTATGTGGCCGAGACTACCAAAGATTTGATCTTATAGTCTCTACTTGAAAGCTGGGGCAGGTTCGATATGAACCAAGAGTAAACTCTTGGAGAGTTGATGGCTATGCTCTAGGAGGCAAAGCCAGAGCTTCTAAAAGGGGCAAATGCAAAATCATCACAGTCTTCTGGGAAGACAAAGGACATATCCCAAGATGTCTGCCTAAACTGTGGCAAACGGGGTCACTGATGCGTGACTGCCGTATGGACAAGGCAGACATGAAGGAAGTGAAGGCGGGGCAAGGCTCCGACTTCAAGTATGTTTGTCATAAACATGTTCACTACTAGTTTAAAATTGGATTTTGATACTAAATGTGGTACATAAATATGTACTGATGTGCAGAATCTGCTGATAAGCAGGATACTGACTTCAGTTGAGATTAATCTGCGAGTCGAAAACGGGACGAGAGTCGATATTTTAACCGTAGAAACCTAAGTTTAGGAACTACCCTTCGGGTGTGTACTTAAATTAGGAAACTGTTATAATGTAACTAGTTTGACTAGAAACATTATCTCTATATCAGGGTTTAACCCGTTGCGGGTATACCTTTATATTCTAGAACACTAAAGTGTTTTATTTTATAAAGATGATATTGAGATAAACACATTAGATGTGAATAACAGTATTTATTTTGAATATAAATGAATCTCAAACGTATAACATGACAAACAAATAGCTCAAACTGAATTAATCAGATTGAGACTTATTTGTGGCATTGTTGTCTGGGACACATTAAACAAGACTCGTATATCCACACTTTTAAAGAGTGGATACTAGGACGGATTTGATTCTATTCAAATGATGTCTACGAATCTAGTTTATTAGGCAAAGTGCCTAAAACACTTTTTACTTGGTAAAAGTACAAGTGCCACCGATCTGTTAGCCCTCGTTCATAGTGACGTAAGTGGGCCCATGTCTAGCTAGGCTAGAGGTGGATATGAACACTTCGTAACCTTTACGGATGTGGCATCGCGTTATGGTTATGTGTTTCTTTTGAAACACGAATCGGAAACTTTTGATAAATTCAAAGAGTTTCGACACGAAGTAGACAACAGATCGGCTAAAGTATTAAAATCACACGATTAGACGTGATGAAAATACTTAAGCAATAAGTTTCTCAATTACTTGAAAGAGTATAGTATTCTTTCACAGTGGACTCCTCCGGAACACCTCAATTGAGCGTGTGTCCGAACGAGAAACCGAATTGTTGGACATGATAAGGTTAATCATGAGTCGCTCTGAGCTACCATTTTCCTTCAGGGATACGCATTAACAGTGCAAAACTTATTTTGAATAAGGTTCCATAAAAATCTGTTTGACAGACTTCATATTAGATATGAACAGGAAAGAAACGGGTTTTCTCATTCCTGAAGATTTGGGAATGCTGGGCATATGTTTGGATGATACCAACTAGAACCCAAATCGGATAAGTGCCTAATTTGTGGGTTATCCTAGGGTAACCAAAGTATAGTACTTATACAACTCACAAGAGAACAATGTAATTGTTGCTCGCCATGCGGTTTTCCTAAAGAGGAATACCTATATGCAGTGGTAAGTGGGAGGAAAGTAAAACTCGATGAAAATCCAAGTAATACTGTTCCAGGCACCAATTCCTTAAAGGAACACAAACAGTTCATCAAGGATGAAACTGTACCAATAATCTTCGAATACACAAGAACCATGTAAGTCGGAGAGAGTCTGAAAACAACCTGGGAGGTATGGGTTTCTGATCTCACCTCGTAAAGATGTCAATCTTATTGAGGAATACGAACCGACTACGTATGAGGAAGTGATACAAGGTATCGATTCCTTTTATGGCAAAGTGCCATGATGTCCGAAATGGATTCCATGTATACCAACCAAGTTTGGACACTAGTTGATCTACCGGAAGGCATTGTGCCTATTGGTACTGTATAAGTCTTCAAGGATGACATACATGGATGCAACATACCAACGTACAAGCTAGGCTTGTAGCGAAAAGGTATCGTTATCAACATTGTGTCGATTACGACGAAACCTTTTACTTGTTGCCATGGTAAAATCCATTTGGATAATGCTTGCTAATGCTGCATGTTTCATTTATGAAATATGGCAGCTGAACGTCAAACCGCTTTCCTTAACGGAAACCTTTTGGAGGATGTTTACAACATCCTGACGGTTTTGTCGTACCAAAACAAGCAAACAAGGTTTGCAAGTTAATCGATCCATTTATGGATTGAAGCAAGCATTGCGTTCTTGGAACTATCGTTTGATGTAATCATAATGGTATATGATTTAATTCAAACAAAAATGATTCTTGTGTATATAAGAGGGTTAGTGGGAGCGCACTGACAGTGAATGTCCTAAATAATGATGATATATCATTTCTTGGAAATGACATTCCTATATTACAATCGGTGAAAGCTTGGCTTTCATGAAAATTCTCCGTAGATTACTTGGGAGAGACAACCTTTATTCTAGGAATAATGATCTACTGAGATAGATCTAAAAGTTGTTGATACTCTCCGAGAACGCGTAATTGAAATATATGTTAGCGACTTGGTGTCTCATATGTTTTGAGCATATGGAGTCACAATCAGGCCAATCCAAGTGATAGTCACTGGATTGATGTTAAGGACATCTTTAAGTATCTTAGATGAACTAAAGATTTTTTCTTATACTATGGAGAATGAGAACTTGAAGTGACTGGGTTCACCGCTGTAAGTTTCCTAACCGATAAAAATGACTATAAGTCCTATAAATGGTACTATGTAGTTTGAATAACGGAACAGTGAGCTGGAAATCTTCTAAGCAAGATACTGTTACCAAATAAACAACAAAAGCGGAATATTGCTGCAGCTGAGGCAGCAATAGAAGCCTTTTGGATCTATAATAAATCTAATTAGATTAGATGTAGTTCTGTTAGCAGCTGAGCTAGGCTACCGCACAGGCTAAAGAATTAATAGTCTCATCAACGATCCAAATAAATACTTCGATTATTCATCTGATTCGTTCGGTTCATACATCGTGGCGATGTGATGATCGAATAAATCGCATCATATGATAACCTTGCAAATCCGCTGATGAAAGCCTTTCCTCAAAAGAAGTTTGAGCGAACTGTACATAGTTCATGTGTAGGACACTTGAGTGATTGGCTATAGGCCAAGTGGGAGATTGTTGGACAATTATGACCAATAACATCACTATTTGTACAGAACATGGTGTTGTTGTACAAATTAACTATGTGACAAAGGAAATTGCTCTTTTATCATTTGTAATTGGATTACCAAGATACATAAATGATAAAAGGTCCTTATGATTAGTTCCGGATTGAGATGATATGAGACAGTATCAATCCACGAAGGTTTAATCATTAAAATATCCCTAGTCGTAGTATTATCGAGATTGGACATCGATAATGCGGAATAGACTAGTATTGCACTTGTGCGCGTTGTGGGAGCATAACGACATAGTTCTCATATATTTAAGTATTGGATACTTATGCAAGTGTAATAGGAGGTTGTGTTTACCGATGGTACGGAAACAGCTTCGCTCTGGATAGACCCCTCGGAATTCCATTGGTAGTATGACTATGTGTCTATGGAAGTCCGAATCAGGGTAGGTGTATTTGGTCTTAACCTGAGACTTGCACCGCTAATACTTGCGACAATCAATACACTTTGATTTTGGTCGTCCAGGGCTTTAACCGGTTCTGTGTACGCCTCTTCTGGGTATATTGAGAATCGTAGTGTATTGGGTGTGATGTCAAAATGGAAGTATCACTCTAGTCATAGTGGAGATGATGGTCACGTAGGATATGGAAGTGGTGCTCTTATATACTGCAGTCATCGGGATATTATGACTAGGTCATGTTTATCCGATTATAGAGACTAGTTACCAGAGATCCGACATATGCTTTGTACGGGGCAGACACAATTCCAGCATCAGGCCTTGCATGTGACATCCGATACTGGATCGTAATACGCAATACTACGTATACTACGCCTGATACAGATTACATATTCCTTTAAGAATATTTCTGGAGAATTGGGTAGGCACGGTGCTTTGCTAGAAGCCAACCATGTCTTGTAAATCGATAAAAACGTAACACTAGGTACGTACGTGTTCGGATAGTCCGACGACCGGATTTACTGCCAATATATCCAGGGATCTCATGGGTCGCTTCCCGAAGATTCACCGATGACGTATGACTCGATATAATTAATCTGGGATTAATAAGTAGAGAGAGAAAATTAATCTAGGATTAATTACAGAGATATTTTATCTGGGATAAAATATTATTTAAAGAGAGAGAACGATTAATTTGGAATTAATCGATAAAATAATATATTCGATATATTATACGAAATTAGATTTCGACGCGGAATTAAAATTGAATTTTAATTCGGGCGAACGAGTTAATTTAGAATTAATTCGCTAGCGACGTGAATAGTAATTTGCCAGACATAATTATTTAATTAAATTGATTTAATTACGTCGCAACGGAAAATTCGTTAATTGGAAATTAGCGAACCCGAGCCCAGGAGTGTTTGCGTGCCTACTCGCATTTCGAATTCAAGTGCGGCCCACAAGTCACATCAAGCGTCACATCATTAGTCATTCAAATGATGGATATCTTGTCACTTTGAGTGATGTGATGTAAGTCACTTTGATTGATGTGAGTTGTTGGAAGCTTTAAAGTCTTGAACAATTTTTGGAAAATGAAATATGTATTTGATTTTTGAAATCAAAACACAATACAACCAACACAAATCTCTCTCTCTCTCTCCCTCTATCTCATTTTCGGCCAAGGGCCATTTTCTCTCTTTTCTTCCTTCCAAAGCCGAGAGCAACGAGAAGGGTAAGGGAAATTTTATGGCAAAATTTCCAAGGTGCTAGCACACATTAGGAGTCATACAAAGGTGATAGGGAAACCCATTAATGAGCATGGAATGCACACTCAAAGCTTGGAGCTTGAAGAACACAAATGGAGCACAAATGGATGCCAAAGCCGAGAGCTTCAAGGAGCTTTAAGAAAATTTTTGTGTTCGAAGCATCGCAAATCCGATCAAAGTGAGTATTTCCGCAACTTTTATTTGATGTATTCGCACATTTCACACGCTTAAATGATCTTGGTTTGACCTAGAAAACTTAACAACAATATGCATCATTTTAAAAGTGGCTAAATACAACACTTATGTATATGATATAAACACCAAAGCATATCAAGCACTTGCGTGAAAAATAAAGTGCACAATGAATCAAGGCTTAAGACCTTATTTTATGAGCTGGAAACAGCCAAAGAAATCCATCTCATAACAAACCAAGTCCACAAAATAGGTGTTCAAACCCAGCACCACTAGGACCTGAAAATAAGCAACATTGGTTGCATGCTATATTGATTACCCCATAAATATCATGAGCTCATATTTAACAACTCTTTCGAGTGAAGAGTTTTTGCCCTTATCTTTTAAATTTGGCCACATGGGCTCTTTTGCACTTGAGTCTCATTTTTTTGTTTAAATATATTTCTTTTTACTTTTACAAAAGGGGATAGCACAAGGTTAACTAGTCAAATGTCACACTATTGAGCAAACAAAGCATGGAAGAGATTAGATTGTCATTCCAAAAACTCATACATGCGACCAAGCCTTAACATAATAAAATCGTGTATGTGAGGTGCAAACACAAGATATACCAAGATTTTTTATCACATACACACATGCATATAGAGCATCAAGTAAAATAAGAGCATATTATACATGCATAATCATATTTCCTACATACCAGGATCACATGCACATGTTATTCATGCTCTAACAAGCCACAAAAGAAAAATATTTTTTGGTCTTTTTCAAATTATATATATATATATATTTTGATTTTTCAGTTTTATCATAAAAAAATAAAAGACACAACATGGCTTGACAATATCCAATGGTACGTGGAGTTGTATCCCGCGTGCAGATCATACTACCGTCAATTTGGAATCGGCTATGAAATTTATGTCCGGGTTTCCATCATATATACCAAGGAATATATAACAAAAATAAAACTCACACACCCATATGCAATGAACAGAAAAAAAACAAACGTGCAAAAATATAAAACACACGCACACACATGCAATGGGAAAAATAAATGCAACTTCTAAGAAGAGTTACACCGAAGTGTACTCTCATCATGCCTGTTAGGATCAAGGCATTCAGAAGTATATGGGAAGACATTTTGCTTCCTCACCCAAATTTTTCTAGGAATTTATTCTCACGAGAATTCCCAGTCAACAAAGCAAGTTTCTCACTAAGGAATTTAGCTTGTTTGGTTAGCGCATAAACTTGAGACACTAGATTTGGAGAATCAAATTTAGGAGACACACTCTTAGGTATTCTCTTATGTTTGTGCAACATATAACACTTAGGCCTAATGTGTCATGCCTTGCCACAGTGATGGAAAACATGCACAAACCTCGGATGAGAGCGAGGTTTACCCACAACACCTCTAGATCGAGGTTGGGTCATAAGACGGGGAACAGATGGAGGAATCACATGACTACACTCATTAGGAATCACAAGATATACCAAGATTTTTTATCACATACACACATGCATATAGAGCATCAAGTAAAATAAGAGCATATTATACATGCATAATCATATTTCCTACATACCAGGATCACATACACATGCTATTCATGCTCCAACATGCCACAAAAGAAAAATATTTTTTGGTCTTTTTCAAATTATATATATATTTGATTTTTCAGTTTTATCACAAAAAAAATAAAAGACACAACATGGCTTGACAATATCCAATGGTACGTGGAGTTGTATCCCGAGTGCAGATCATACTACCGTCAATTTGGAATCGGCTATGAAATTTATGTCCGGGTTTCCATCATATATACCAAGGAATATATAACAAAAATAAAACTCACACACCCATATGCAATGAACAGAAAAAAACAAACGTGCAAAAATATAAAACACACGCACACACATGCAATGGGAAAAATAAATGCAACTTCTAAGAAGAGTTACACCGAAGTGTACTCTCATCATTCCTGTTAGGATCAAGGCATCAGAAGTATATGGGAAGACATTTTGCTTCCTCACCCAAATTTTTCTAGGAATTTATTCTCACGAGAATTCCCAGTCAACAAAGCAAGTTTCTCACTAGGAATTTAGCTTGTTTGGTTAGCGCATAAACTTGAGACACTAGATTTGGAGAATCAAATTTAGGAGACACACTCTTAGGTCTTCTCTTATGTTTGTGCAACATATAACACTTAGGCCTAATGTGTCATGCCTTGCCACAGTGATGGAAAACATGCACAAACCTCGGATGAGAGCGAGGTTTACCCACAACACCTCTAGATCGAGGTTGGGTCATAAGACGAGGAACAGATGGAGGAATCACATGACTACACTCATTAGGCTTTTTACGAAGTCACGTTTAGGAGGTTTAGGTACAGCTCTAGATGTTGACCCCTTATCACATGTAGGCTCTAAGCTTATACCTAACACACGGTCCATCTTTTTATTCTCACTAGAAAATACAGACAACTGGGTTCTAGTATCTTCAAGTTCAGTTTCTAATATTTGGACCCTATCAATTAGACCCATATTCCTCTCCTCCAGGTCATCTACCGTTAAGTGGCTTTGCTCAAATTTGGCTTGAGCTTCATTCTTTTCTAGCTCAACTAGTTTAAGCCTCTTATTGACCTCAATATTAGTCTTCTTAATAGCTAAACTCTCATTAAACAGTTCAATATAAGCTACCTGAAGACTTTCCTCATCAATTGACTCATCGAGAGAGACATCAAAATCTACATCATTAACAACATTCTCTCTCTCATCAGAAACACTAGCAGTAAAAGTAATATAATTTCCTTTAGGAGAATCGTCACCTTCAGAATCACTAAGGGATGTTGCCATGGCTTTCTTGCTTATAGCCCTAAGGTATGTGGGACACTTAGATCTAACATGCCCATATCCTTCATATTCATAGCACTGGGCACCACGAGATCTACTATCTCTATCCTCTCTAGACTCACTCCTGCCATGCCTACTCTCTCTAGGCATATCCTCTCTATCTCTGTCACTATTATGGCCACTCTTCTTCAGCTTAAGAAATTTCCTTAACTACTTTACAAACAAAGCCAAATCATGATCTATGAGGGTATCCTCATCACTAGACGAACCATGAACAACTTCCTTTGCGATCTTCATCGCTATATTTTTGGGCTTTAGATGCCCAAGAAGTTTCTGCTCATAAACCTGTAGTTTTCCTACGAGGTCTTCTAAATTAAGCTGATCAAGGTCATTACTTTCCTCGATGGCGGTGATTTTGGGTAGGAACTTATCAGGCAGAGATCTAAGGATTTTCCTAACTATCCTACTGGTAGGAATAGTCTCACCTAGGTTAAAGCTTGAGTTAACAATATCGTTAATCTTAGCATAAAATTGATCAAAGGTTTCATCATCCTTCATTCTAGTGACCTCAAACCTAGTAGCAAGATCCTGAAGTCTATTATTTTTAACAGACAATGTGCCCTCATGCACAGTCTGTAGGATGTCCCAAGCATCATTGGCTATCTCACACATGGAGATTCTCCTAAATTCAGCAGAACATATAGCACCATGTATGGCATTAACAGCCTTGCTGTTCCTATTGCTAGCATCAAATTCGTCCTTGGTCCAGGTCAATTTTTCTTTAGGGGAAGAGACCCCATTAACAACAACAAAAACGGGAGGTTTCCACCCGTGTTCAACAGTCATCCAGACCATCTCATCTAAGAACTTAAGGAACGCTTTCATGCGAACCTTCTAATGTAAATATTCTGTGCCATTAAAAAATGGCAGACAATTCAAGGGTTGACTACGTTCCATAGCAATGGGTCATGGATCGAGTTCAGGCTTTGATACCAATTGAAAATTCGCGATTAGCCTAGGTTCTGACCCTATGCGGAATTACAAATAATAAACAGGACAAGTTATGATTACTGTAACTATGGAATTGAAACAAGCAATTACCAAATCAACCAACAACAATAAAATCCACAATATTGACTCAATGCAAAATATAAATTACGGAAAATAAAACAATCACACAAAATTCAACACAATAATTTTGGTGACGAAGTGGAAAACTCTTACGAGTAAAAAACCACTCCGGGTATAGGCTACCACCCGAATCCACTATATAGAGAAAAACTTACAGCGATGGTCAAGACCTATGGTGGCAACTCCACCGACTCAAGTACCTAAATACTGCAAGAACTCAAGGCAACTCCTCAAGCCTGCGACCCACGGTTTTCTTCAGAACCTTTGAAGTCTCTGAGTAGATTATATCACCTCCGACGCCGGAACTCCGACTACCAAACTTCCTCCCAAAGAACTCTAAAGGATTAGGGAATTTGGGTTACGTTGTGTTGAAGGTTTAACAAAGATGGAATCTCACCATTAATGAAGAAGACAAGAAGATAAGAAGTCTTCAATGGTGGATTCAAAGAGAGTTGAAAGCTTTGAAGGATTTAGGCTCAAAGGATTTGTGTTTCAACTAATGGGGAATGGCGGCTACATGTTATATTTATAGATAGGATGAAAAGCTAGGGTTTTCCAAGGTGAAAATGGCCAAAAACGCGTTCAGATCGCAGTCGCGTTCAAACGCATACTAGAACGCTCCACGAACGCGCCCTTTCTGTGAAGACTTGTTCGAACACCACTCGAACACACAACGAACGTGAGCTCTCTGGAATGATCCTGTTTGAACGCACCAAGAACGTGCCTCGAACGATTGCTCTCTAGAATGCTCCCGTTCGAACTCACTGGAGAACATGCCACTAACGCCACACGTTCGAACCAAACAATGAACGCAGCACTAACGTCAAATGTTCGAACGCTGAAACGAACGCACCACGAACGCATGTCTGATGCACAGCAGTCAAAAACCAGTCCAATTGCACAAAGATCTTCACGACAGATTACAACTCAATTGAACTTGTTTTGTTACGGACATTGCCAATAAAAATGGAATTAACAATCCTATTCATTCTAATTGCCTATGTCATCTGATTCTTAAGTTGCATTATCAATGGAAACATCAAAATCATCCTTCTCATTCTCAATCTCTACAGCACCTTCTTTATTAGCTTCTTCATCATCATTAACACGTTGAACATGCTTATATAACTAATGTGGTGGTGCATTACTTGGTCCATTAATCTAATTAAATTGCTTTATAGATAATGTAACTCCAAAGTTACGCAACATGGTTTGTATAATTCTATCGAATGGTAAATCTGGATTGACAATAGATAGTTGCAATTTCTCAGGTGTATTTACCCCGTCTCCAACTGTTATCTTCATTGCATAAGTCTTTATTTCCATCATATTGTAATCATCTGGATCCTTCAATCCTATATTATGTTTCTTGCCTTTATAAACGAAGATTATTTCTATCGAAAACATCATATATCCTACAACCTTGAACAATATGAATAATTTTAATAAAACTAATTTTACAGAAATCCCTAAAATTATGTTCTAGGGTTTCTAAATGCACCATAATAAACTACATGTACAGAGCAATCAAATGATCATCCCACATATATAACCCTTGTCATGTAGCTATTATTGTCGATTTTGAAAAAATCCAGAGATGAATTTGAATAGATATCATGAATCGTCCTTTTTAACTTCTAGTTTTTCAAAATCGACAAAAATAGAGCATGCATGTGTTGAGACAGTTGTGGAACTCGTATGGTCGGATCGATGCCCCGCGCAGCGGAAATGGGTAACCCATGGATATCAAGTGTGGGTGTAATTTTAAATAATTTAATAAAATATTATATTTCATTATGAGTGTATAGGAAAAAACCGAGGCTGAATCGGAGCCTGGAAACTCCAGAACGAAGCAAAACAAAATCAGCGAGCGTAGCACGTACCGTGGGTGTACACACTGTTCGCGCTACAGTACGCGCACAAGGCCCTTTTTTATTTCATTGCAAACAATACTTCAACTCTCTGTAAAATTTCCAGAGAGCTGAAGCAATTATGGTATTTTACCCTAATTAATTCTGGTCTTCCCTAAACACTTCAAAAACACCCAAAATTAAGTTTTAATTTCAAAACCAATATCAACACATGTTATAGAATAAAAATCAAGTTTTTCAAAATATCAAATATTTTTATAAAAACATAAATTTATTCTAAATACGTATTTGCGTAAATTTTGAATCCAATACACAAACCAAATTAGAATCCCAATAAGAAATTTATCGTGAATAATTCTAGGTCACCCAAAGCTTTAATCTAGAGTTCCAAACTCTAACTTAATTTATGTCTAACATAAATATTTTGACCCAATTACAAGCATATTGTGTTTATACTTACAAAGCATTCTAACACAATTTATTATCATTATTTCAACATTAAGCTATGTGATCATGCATCTAATACATAATTCATAACTTAAGAGAAGTTCAAACTTACCTAGCAAGCTTGATGCAAGATCCAATCTACTTCTTCTTTGTTGAAATGGTTGGAGAATCTCTAAGGTGTGCAAGCTTGACTTCAAGATCCAATCTTGATTTCCAATACTAGCAAGCTTCACTTTAAGATCCAATCTTGATTTCTTCTAGATGAATGTTTTAGAGACCTCACAAGCTTCTCTAATCCTTCTCTAGCTTAGGCTAATTTCTCTAAGAATTTGCTTGTACTTGTACTTGTAATTAAAACCTTTCTAAAGCTTGCTATTTATAGCAAAACTTAGACAATTTTTAATTATAACTTTTAAGTGGGCTTAATCCAATTTGTTCAAATATGTATAATTAGGTGTGACTAATCTTCATTGTCTTCCACTTTGATTTAATCTAGTTAAATCAAGCCAAGGATTAGGAAGTCCTTGTGTAATTATTGAATTAATCCAATTAATACAATTAGGTCAAAGTAAATAATTAATGTTATCCAATAACATTTGATTATCTTAGTTGATAATTATAATATCGAATATTATCTTTTATCAAAAATTATCGGCTACCTAAGTGCTCAACGAGTACACTTCATATTGGGACTCTATAAGTTCAGACACGTTCATCATATAAGCCTAGCTAATATGTACACAATTCGGCCACCTCCGAATTCACGAATAACACGAACGATCTTTCTAAACTATATAAGTCGAGGTCATCACATATGTTCAACAATCCCTCTGTCGTAGGCTATCCGAGTTGTGCTTAGGAAACATAGAATATACCATCAAGTTTCTGAGACGCACATCTCATGTCAACATGTCCACGATTCTTCATAACTGATGTTATCCACCCTCGGTAATCAACTTTGGCCAAAGATTTAAGAATCGTGATTTTACTCATATGGATACCTAAATCTCTTATGGTACACATACGGGCCGACAGATCATATCTTGCTTCTCACTTGATTACTGAGTGCATCGGTCCACACCTAACGAACATCTAGAGGTCAGACCATGAAAGATTTCTGACGTACATGACATCAAAGTATGGAGGATCTCACACAAAATCAATGATATCTTATAGTCAAAGGATTACATATGCTACTCGACTCGAGGAGATTCCTATTTACGGTGGTGTGTACTTCCAACTATTAGGAATCACCTATGAGTCATTCAATATTCGCTTCAATGAATACCCACATGTCTATACGAGTTTCCAAAACTCATGATATATAGGGTTAAACCATTGGAACTCCAATTCCAATATACGACATCTGCTAGTCTTCTAGGTTATAGGAATTCGACCGTATTCCAAAATCAACGACTATAAATATTTTCTTTAAGAATAGTTTACACATAGTGTCAATACTATTATAAGGTCGATATCATTCTTAGCATATCTATACATAAATCTAATATGCATAATGACAATATCATTAATAAGGTATGAAATGAAAAATGTAGTTATTTTATTAAATGTACAATTCGAATTGGCACTCCAAGTACCAACTTCATCCGCATGTAACTTATAGCTACTTGTACATTTTTTTCTACATAATAACAAGAAAACCATAACTTCAAATGTGATGAAACTTACCTTGATTTTTTTTTGAACTTGCAATATCTTGATTCTCCTCTGTTTCACAACGAGTAAGTACGGATTGTCACATATTTTCACAAACACGATAGTGCTCGTCTCCAATTTATTGCTTTTTTGGTTTAAAACTTCTGCTTAAGGACTTGAAAATTTTGGGCTTCTCTAGCGATGGGAATGTGCTCTAAGATTGCTTCGTTTGGAATGATTTTGAGGTTTGACCATTTATTTGCTTGTTTTTTTTTTATTTTGGAGTAAAACGATAACATTTAGATCCATCATATGTTTTGATAAAAAAACGCTTGTGACATCATCATCGGTTAAACGGGTGTTAACTTTTTTAACGCCAAAGTGATCTTTTGACACAAAATAAAAAATAGAGATGGTTCAGAATCATTGTCAGAATTTCATGGTGACCACTTATATATACCCCAAAGCAAAGGTGATTCAAAGATAATTTTCCATTAAAAAAACATGTATTTCAATCAATAATTATTAATATATTTTTTTAATTTATTAAAATATGTGTGTTATTTATCTTTTATCTCTTTATTTTTTAATTTAAAAAATCCATTATTTGAAATTGAAAATCTACTCTAGAGATGGACATTTATATTTCTTAGATAAAATATAATCAAAATGAACTAGAATATAATTTTTTTAAAAATAACCAAATTATTCTAGTCTTTTTATGAAATTTAAATTCTAATAGTCTTTTAAAACGATTTTTTAAAACAGAAAACCTCAATTTTCATAAGAAAGGTCTCAATCCTATTTGATGATCCCATGTGATCCCTGCCGGAAGAGTCAGGTCCAGTCAAAGTCAACATTATCAGCTCGCACCGTTGGATTTCATGTAGATGATATTGACGGTCTAAGATTAGGAATAATAGAAACAATCTTATTGCTGCTGGCCAAGAGTGATGTAATCACATATGGGGGACACGTATGAAAAAAGTTGTGTGTCGTCACACAATAGCATGGTGACAAAAATGTCGCCAGTGAATTTGTTTTAATAGTGTAGGGTTCAGAGTCTGATCTTCAAGTTTTGAGTTCGAATTCAGAGAGTCCGTTTCTTGTTAGAGTCTGGAACAGCCAGAAATTTTACTTACTCCGCTTAAATCCGGAATAGATGATTTGACGGTGGAATTTCTAATAATTTCAAAAAAAAATGGTGACCAAAATATACAATCAAGTACACCCCAACTGACTTCCACCACAAGAATTTTCAACCCTCTTACCCAAACAAACGTTAAATATTATACTATATGTTGATGGTGTTTTTAAGCACTATGATATTTAAGTAGCACGACATGAGGTAAAAATGTAATTCCTTTCTCGATCGAGACCACTAATACCGACCCGACCACACGAGTTTGGGTCCGAGCACTTATGAGCGGTAACCCGACCACTTGAGGTCGGATGACCGGACATTATCAGATCGATAGCAGCATTCTCAGTTCAAAGGACTATTATGACCGACCACATGAAGACCGACCTCGTGAAAACCGAGCATGGCAAGACATGTTCGGAAAAATAAGGCATTTTATCCATACAAGATAAGATAATAAGTTATCCTATTTTCATGGGGAAAACTGGTGAGTCAGAGTCCTAGTATGATAAGAAAGTAAATGTAGTTTTGATTAGGAATCCTTATGAGAAAAGTGAATAGTTTTGACTAGGAATCCTTATGGGAAAAGGGAATAGTTTCAACTAGGAAATTCTTGTAGGAGAATGAATCTGATTTCTACACTATTATAAATAGAAGGGTAGAGTGTGCATAAATAAGAGAAGTGGAGAGCATTGAGAGTTGAGAGGGGAGTCAAGATAAAATTCATTACCATCAGACTTGTAAAAAAGAAGACGCAGAACTGAGAAGCGTGTTTGAGTAATAAAAATATCATCCTTTTTGTGCCCGTGGACGTAGGTCGGACCAAGATCCACCGAACCACGTTAAATCTCTTTGTCGATTGGCGTATTATTTGTCTTTTGCTAAGTTTGCTTTTGGTCCCCCATAACCAAACAAATTCACTATTGAGGGAGGATTGTCTCGGGAGTAATATTCTCATATTGCCCTGAGACCAAATCAGCCGTCAACACTATAACTAAACCATTTCAACCTCTGGGACTTTCTTCTCAAAAATCCAATATGTGTGTGTATTTTAGGTTTTAATCGGATTGGATCGAGTTGGGTTGATTTGAACGGATCAAAATTAATCGGTTAAAAAAATTTAACTTTAAGTGGAACTAATTTTCACATATAGGAAGGCTCATATCTTCAATTTTAACAATAAGACGAATAAGTGAGCTTTGAATAACATGACTAAATAGTTTTTAAGTAGTTTTATTTCATTTATCTGATTTCTAATCTTTAAAAAAATAAGTGGATGAAAAAATAAATTTGGACTTGGTTCTCCCACCTACTACCTTAGCTTTGAAAAAAATAGAAAAGAAAAATAGAATGACAGATAAGTGAAGTGGTTAAGTTACATGTTCTCATGTTTTTAATTTCAAACGAAATAATAAATTATTTTTTAAAAGAAAATATTTTCCAAAACTAAGAGAAAAAACATGCATCATGTAAAATGTTGATGGCATTTTTATAATTTTACATGTTAATTGGTCCTTTTGTGAGGGTTTTCTACTCTGCAATTATTTTCTGTTTTTCAATAACAAAAATGCAAAAAAAAATTGAGATATTTATAAAAAGAGTAGAAGGATAATGCACATTTCACAATGATTAGGTGAGGGTACATGTTTTAAACTTGACAAAGTTAAATAATTATACATATTCGAAAGGAAAACTCACCTTAAGGCTCTTGTACTCTCAATGTTTTTTACATTACATTTCTGTACTAAATTTTCTACACATTGCACCCCTGTACTCTGAATGTTTTTTACATTGCACTCATGTACTAAATTTTCTACACATTGCACCCATGCACTCTAAAAAAATTGACATTCCATCCTTATTTTAACGGCAAGTTAACAGAGTTGAGAAATATTCTGACATCACCCACCTTTATTTCGGATTGGACCGAGCAATTTTTTTTACTTTGAAGTTATGTTAGGGCGCATAACTATATGTTAGGGCGCATATATATTATGCTCCTTCTGATACATTCAAAAATCCAACTAAATTATTGCAAAAATTAGATCAAAACTACGATCTTGGAGTGTTATTAATGAACAACCAAAAACAAACAAAGATGCTTCACGGTTATCAGACATCATTCCTAAAGAACGACAACGAGTATTACATGTCATGCATGCACATTTATAGCAAACACTCATTTTTTTAGCTCTTCTCTTTTTAGCATAAGTGCTTCTTCCTAAACCAGGCAGATATGACACAAATAAGAGTGGGTGATGTCAGAATATTTCTCAACTCTGTTAACTTGCCGTTAAAATAAGGGTGGAATGTCAATTTTTGAGAGTGCATTGGTGCAATGTGTAGAAAATTTAGTATAGGGGTGCAATGTAAAAAACATTGAGAGTACATAGGCCTCAAGGTGGGTTTTTCCTATTCGAAAAATGAACAGTTACAATTTTATCATATAGTAAATTAGGTTATAACTTTCATGGTTTCACCATTTTTCAAAAAACATTTTGAAATTTTATTTTGTTAAGACAATATTAAATATAAGATATCGGGGGATTTTTTTATATTCCCAATTAAGAGTTTTGAGAGAATTGATTTATCCCAACTAGTATCTCAACCATTACAATTTCATGTGAGGGAGCATTCATCCACTAGATTGTAGAATAGAGTAAAAACCAATTGTACACATCAGACATGGACGGCACTAGGAATGGGTTGTATATACTTAAATATGGTGTCGATTTCATAATTTTCATTATTTTTTTTTTATAAATAATAAAAATAAAAATAAAATATTTAGTCCACTAATATTATCTGGAGAAATAATATGGTCACTCCTAAAATTAAATATTGTTTCCGCCACTGATATTAGGATGATATTTCTAAAACTCGAGTTTTATTTTTAATTTAATTCAAAGTTTTGGAAAAAAAATAATTGCATAAACTTTTAATAATAAATTCAAGTTATAAACTTTAGTGTAAGAGATTTTTTCAAAGGTGTTAGTGATGTTGGTTGTTGAATGAAAAATGACTTGTTACAAATGCATTGTAATATGACTTATTTAAAAAATTAAAGTCATAGACATTAAATCAAGTACTTCATTCATGTCAATTTGTCAATTCATTCACCAAATTAGATATACTAGCGCACAATGCATAACTCATTTTATTAGAAACAAATATGATATACATAAATATGAGAAATAAAATTAATTAATATTGTACCTTTAATTTATATCGTACTTAATATAACTTATCAATTTAATATGAAAATTTAAATATTAATAACTCATTTGAAATAAATACATATTTAATTAATAAATTTTCAATTATTAATAATATAAGAAAATGAAGAGTTTGGAAGAGTTGGGAAAATGAAAGGTTTCATTTTAAAGAATATGAAAAGTTAAAATATTAATAACTCATTTAAAATGATATCTATTTAATTAACGTATTTCAATAATTAAATAATTTTGGAAAACGAAAAGTTTGGAAGATATGGGAAAATAAAATATTAGTATTGGAATGATATGAAAAGTTATATATTAATAATTTATTTTAAATATTAATTATTTATATGCCTACATGGATAGCCTCAAAAATGAAAACACCTACTTGTACAGGTTAAAAATAAAGTCATTTCCCAATTTTTATATAATATAAATATTTTGATTTAGAGAATTTGCACAAACAGTGTTTTTAAAGCTGGATTTTCAATTAAAATTGTAACACTTTACCTCGTGATAAAGTGTCCAACAAAAAGACAAGCTTGTTATCTTATTCATAACATCTTATTATCTTATTATCAACTGATGATTTGTAACAAGTATTGAATTATTTTTAATTAGAAGATATTGTTATGAAAATATTCATAGAAAAATATATATGTTAAAGGATGATTTTCGTTTCAGAGGCAAATCGGTAAATTTATTCCTCAAATAATCATCCCTCCATAGTAATTTTGTTTGGTTTGTTGGGAACCAAAGACAAGCTTAACAAAAGATGAGAAAACATATAGACAAAACAGAAGGTTTAATGTGGTTTGACGGAATGGATCCAACCTACGTCCACAGGCACAAGGGAAAATGAAGTTTTATAACGTGGTCGGTATGACCGACCTGCCTATTTCTTGCTTACAAAAGGCTTTTTGTTCTGTATTACAAGTGAAGAATGAAATAGAACCCCTCTTTATATAGTGCATCTGAATCCACTGGTCCACCGCCTATGACATCAGCTCATGTCATATGTCATCATTGCAGTAGCAACTCTTATCAGCTTCCCACAACTTGGCCAATCAGAACACTTCATTTTTCTATCTCTGCACCGATCTATGGTGGCCTATGGCGGCTCTGCTCTGCCACCTTTTCGTCACTGCACCGGCCTATGGCGGCTGGCAGAAGCTACTTTCGATGAGAACCGTTATTTTTCTCATACGAGAGCTCGGGATACTGCAAACCATTCCCCGATCCCCAGGCTGGGGTGCCGAGGCGAATGACATCCTCGGGTCCAAGTGTTTCGCTGAATTTGATATATTCTCATCAGGTCGGGTATGACCACCTCAGACCTGAACACCTCGGACCTGACTACCTCCGATCTGACCACCTTGGACTTGACCACTTCGGACCTGACCACCTCGGACCTGACCACTTCGGGTCAATCTTCCAATCTACCCCCAAGTTCTGCTCCGGGTTTCCTCTCTATGCATTGGTCTCAGGTCATGATCTCTTCTAGGCATCACCTTGGATTCGGGCCCTCGGTCTAATTTCTCAGCCTCACAATGACTTTAGGCTTTTACCTTGTCAAATGTAAAACTCACTTTACCCTTCCTTGAGATTCTGACTTCTTGGGGGCCAAAAAACCACCATCAACATCTGTCTCATAGTTCTCGGTATCAACGAGTTAGCGAGTTGGTGTCGGAAATTATAAAAAAGATGGTGGTGCATGAAGTCGGATATCGATCCGATCTCATCGGGCTGATACTCCGTTCTGATCCAGTCCAAAATATCAAGTCTGCCCCATCTCCCAGCAGGTATCACAACTGCAAGCTTCAATGCTTCTTGTGAAAATCCATGTCGGGTTCACAATTCTGATTTATCATCTCAATTTCTGATTCATAACTTGGTTATCCATTCCATGGCTTCTTCATTTGAATAAGCCCATCTCATGCCACATAGGGCTGATGCATGCTCTTTGACACGCTACAATCCCAGATGGATATGATAATCTGTTGGACAATTATGACCCATAGCGTCACTATTTATACAGATCATGGTGTTGTTGTACAAATTAACTGTGTGACAAAGGAGATTGCTCTCTTATCATTTGTGATTAGATCACCTAGATATATAAATGATAGGAGGTCCCTATGATTTGTTCCTGAATTGAGAATGATATGAGACAGTATCAGTCCACGAAGGATAAATCATTAAATATCCATAGTCAGAGTATTATCGTGATTTGACATCGATAAATACGTAAAAGACTAGTATTACACTTGTGCGCGTTGTGAGGGCACAACGACATAGTTATCATATATTTGGGTATAGGATACTCATGCAAGTGTAATAGGAGGTTTTGTTTTACCGATGGTACGGGAAACAGTTTCGCTCTGGATAGACCCCTTCGAAATTCTATTGGTAGTATGACTATGTGTTTATGGAAGTCCGAAATCATGGTAGGTGTATTTGGTCTTAATCTGAGACTTGCACCGCTAATACTTGCGACAATCAGTATACTTTGGTTGCGGTCGTCCAGGGCTTTAACAGGTTCTATGTACGCCTATGCTGGGTATATTGAGAATCGTAGTGTGTTGGGTGTGATGTCAAGACGGAAGTGTCACTCCAGTCATATGGAGATGATGGTCACGTAGGATACGGTACTAGTACTCTTAAGTACTGCAGTCATCGGGATAAAATGACAAGGTCAGGTTTATCCGATTATAGAGACTAGTTATCAGACATCCGACATGTGCTTCATACGGGGCAGACACAATTCTAGCCCCAGGCCTAGCACGTGATCATCCGATACTGGATCGACATACGCAATACTACATATACTACGCCTGATATAGATCCTTTATTCATGTAAGGATATTTCTGGAGAATTGGGTAGGCATGACGCTTTGCTAGAAGCCAACCTTATCTTGTAAATCGGTAAAACGTAGTACTAGGTACTTACGTGTTCGGATAGTCCGACGACCGAATTTACTGCCAACATATCTGGGGATCTCATGGGTCGCTTCCCAAAGATTCACCGATGACGTATGACTCGCACTCTAAATTATTCTGGCATTATTATAGAAGAGAGAGAAAATTAATTTGGGATTAATTACGGAGATATTTTATCTGGGATAAAATATCAATTAAAGAGAGAAAATAATTAATTTGGAATTGATCGATTAATTAATATATTCGATATATTAAACGAAATTGGATTTCGACGCGGAATTAAAATTAGATTTTAATTCGGGCGAACGAATTAATTTAGAATTAATTCGTTAGCGACGTGAATAGTGACTTCGCTAGGCGTAATCATTTAATTGCGTCGCAACAGAAAATTCGTTAATTTGGAATTAGCGAACCCGAGCCTGGGATTATTTGCGAGCACATTCGCATTTCGAATTCGAGTGCGGCACGCAAGTCAAATCAAGCGTCAAATCGCTAGTCACATCAAGCGTCAAATCACATGTCACTTTGAGTGATGTGACCATTGATTGATTGAGTGATGTGACTTGATGGAAGTGGTTGAAAAGCTTTTCGAAAGCTTGAAAGAAATTTACTATTAAAATAATGGTATTTGAATTTTGATTATTTGGTATTAGATACACAAAATAAATATACAACACTTCACTTCTTCTCTCCTCAAGTCACGCCCAAATGGGCATTTTTCTCTCTTCATTTTCTGGTTCATTTCCGTGAGCTAGGGGAATCAAGTGCTTGGTTTTTGTGGCAAAAATCAAGAGAGCTAGCACTCCGAGAGAATATACGAAGGTGATAGGGAAGTCCACCCATGAGCCGAGAATCGTTTGACGAAGCTTGGAGCTTGACGAAGATGATCCAAATGGCCGAAAATGGGGACTGCAATCAGCCACTTCCGTGAGCTGTGACAGTGAGTAGAAATCTGATTTTGTTCGTCAAAGCGTCGCTCAACCGATCAATGTGAGTATTCTGCAACTTCGTTGATTTGTATTCACACATGTTTCATGCTTGTTTATGATCTTAGGACCTTAGCAAACACCAACAATGGTATCTTGAGCAAGGTTAAGCATGAAATTTGATTTAGGGCTTAAAATTGGGTAAATTGATTTTGAGCATGATTTGATTAAATTGGATGTTTGAATATGCTTAAATCATGTTGAATTGAAGATTGATTGGATCAATTTCAAGAAATTGTGTTTGGAACATTTTTGCCCAAATTCTTTGGCTTGGCCGAAAATGAGCATGCCCTAAATTGTCTTGGATTTTTGATTTTTGATCATTGGATGTGTTGGAAATCATTTGGGAATGTTGATTTAATGTTCAATTGGATTTAATTGGATTGAATTCAAATTGGACAAAATAATTCCCTTAAAGCCGAGAGCAATAAAGCATGATATGGGTTTGATTTTTGATTAAATTATGTTGGACATGATTTAATGTAAATGAGCATGATTAGTTGTGTTAATTGATGTTTTAGAAATGTTAATTGGGTAATTAATTGTGTTATACACTTTATGTAATTAAATTGGGAATTTTCAATTTTTATAATTTAATTATATTGGGCCTTAAATGGGATTTGGGCTTGTTGTGTTGTTATTGGGCTTATTGGGCTTGGTTGTACCAAGATGGGTTTAGGCTAAATTGGTTGGATCCAATTGGGCCCAAAACCGCATCCATAAAGCCCAAATGCGACTAATGGACCTTTAAAGTTTAATTGGGCCTAAATTGATTTCTGGGCTTATGGGGTAACTCCCGGATTGGATTTTGGTTATTCGATTTGACCCGAGTTGACCAAAAGTGCATGCCTTAAAGAAATTAATTAAAAGCCCATTGGACTTTAATTAAATTGACGTTGGACGTTAATCGGGCTTTGAGACCCGTAACGATTAAATTTGGAATTTAAGTCGTAAAGGTTTATTAATAAAGTGTGATATTTAATTTGGAATTAAATAGCGGATTAGAATTGAAAGCATATTAAATTGGATTTAATTTTGTAGTTTAATTTAATTCGAGAATATGTACTTTGAGTACTTATTCGCAAAAACAAGTTTGATTCGAACAAAATCAAATCGTTGTTTGAACATTGGATGGTCAATAATTATCAGATTAATTAATTTGATTAGATTGATTGATAACATGCTTGTGTGAATACATGGTTGCGATGCATGAATAATGTATATCAGATGGATATTAGATGGGTGGGGCAATTTTAGAAATTGTTGTAATAAATTTGATTTATTAATTGGACCTGCGTGTCCAGCCTTATTACCTCCATATTCTTTGTATTCTCTTCTCACCTATTCCCCTAAATGTAAATGAGGTTTCTTTATAAGTGTAAGTAACAGGTAGAAGTAATACATGTGCTAGTGGGAGAGAGAAAGGAGAGATTTGATCTAGGATCATTGTGTAAAGTATCCATCCGCATATCATTATTATTTTATCATATGCGCTTTATTATGTGTTTAGAATGCATGTTTAAGGGTGTATGATGATGAGACCTTAACAAAGATAATAAATTGGTTGCCAATTTGCACGCGAAAAACCATCGCAAAATATTAAGCGTCTTCCTTCCATTGAGTGATTCTCACTCAAGATCCGAGACTGGCATTGGCTTGTTGGCCAAAGTCAAGGCCTTTGTCCATTGAGGATGTGTTTGAATCACGACAGCTTTGTTCCATATCGGTGTCATGTCCAAGTTATGGTTTGTTGGCCAAAGTCAAGACCACTTCTTGTCCATCGACATTGATTACGAAGCTTTCCATGGTCAATAGGTCGCGCTTAACTGGGATCACTAAGTTTGTTGTGCCAAAGCCAAGGCTTAGTTGATTCAGAGGAAAAAGGTTAGGTAATACATTGGATGTATTGGCATATATAAGATATATGTTTCGGACTTGGATGTCCCCCTACCGGATCTAGGAATTGGATTGGATCCAATCGATCTTAGAGATCTACCTAGTTAATTATCATACAATTTGTTGGCCAAAGTCAAGATTGTGTGATATTTAACGGGATCCTAGCCCACTAGGAAACACGGTTTCCCGAGTACTCGACAGAGGGTTAGAGGCTCGCCGAAAAAAATAGTGGGAGGCAAGAATTGAATTTGCAATATTCGTTTAATTACTTGCCATACGCGCTCAAACAAATATCATTTCGTCATAAATTAAATGTTAGTTGGACTAATATTTAATTGTTGTTTTTAATAAATAGTTGGACTATATTCAAACTATTCATTTATAGTTGGTTATATAATTGGATTATAATAATCAATATATTTGATTTAATTAAATTATAGTTGATTAAATAGTTGGACTATTGTAATCATTATAATAAATAGTACCAAAATCGTTGATTAAATAGTTGGACTATTAAAATCAAGATTAAAATTGAAAGATTGACATTTAAAACATAATCCTGGGGAAAATGTATTTAAATGGTTTAATTTTCAATTTGGGAATAATTTCAGGATGGTCCTGGAAAAATAATAAGTTACTTTATTTGATAAAAATAACATATTATGCCTAAGCCCGGAGTTAAGCAAATAGTAGAGCAAAATCTTTGGAAGATTTATGTAATGATAACTTTAGTGCTTAATCCATTAAGCTTGTCGCACTAGACTCCTTAATTTCTGAATTAGAACTAAGGATTAGATCCTTAAAGTATGATAATGAAATTGAAGGATCTTCATAAACCTATCTTTAGATTTTAGAAGTATTAAATTGCAATAAATAACTCTTCGAGAGTTAATGACTATTCTCAATGAGATAAAGTCAAAGTTTGCAATTAGGCAAGTAGCGCAAGGCGCACCTTACTTCGATATTCTAGAAACCCGAGGCTTGGCCAAAGGCTTCTGGAATGTGTAAATGGGCAAAGGCAAAATCATTATAATATTCTAGGAAGATAAATGACATATCCCAAAATGTCTGCCTAAATTGTGGCAAACGGGATCGCGGAAGCGTGACTGCCGTTTGAACAAAGCAGACATGAATGAATTAAAGACGGTGCAAGGCTCCGGCTTTAAATATGTTTGTCATAAATATATTCACTACTAGTATTAAAATTGGATTTTAAATACTTAGTGTGATACATAAATACATACTAATGTTCAGAATCTGCTATGAGCAGGATACTGACTTCAGTTGAGATTTAATCTGCGAATTGGAAACGGGACGAAAGTAGCTGTTTTAACCGTAGATACCTAATTTTAGGAACTACCCTCGGGTGTGTACCTAAATTAGGAAACTGTTATAATGTAACTAGTTTGACTAGAGACATTATCTCTATATCAGTGTTTAACCCGCTGCGGGTGAACCTTTATATTCTAGAACACTAAAGTGTTTTATTATATAAAGATGATATTGAGATAAACACATTAGATGTGAATAACATTATTTATATTTTGAATATAAATAAATCTCAAACATATAACATGACAACAAATAGCTCAAACTGATTTGATCAGAAGAAACTAATTGTGGCATTGTTGTCTGGGACACAATTAAACAAGACTCGTATATCCACACTTTTGAAGAGTGGATACTAGGACTGTTTTGATTCCAATCAAATAAAGTCTACGAATCTAGTTTATTAGGCAATGTACCTATAACACATTTACTTGGTAAAAGTGTAACTGCCACCGATCTGTTAGCCCTAGTTCATAGTGAAGCAAGTGGGCCCATGTCTAGCAAGGCTAGATGTAGATATGAATATTTCGTGACCTTTACGGATGTGGCATCGCGTTATGGTTATGTGTTTCTTCTGAAGAACACAAATCAGAAACTTTTAAGTTTCGACACGAAATAGACAAACAGATCGGCTAAAGTATTAAACTGTCACGGTAAGACCAAAATGGAAAATACTTAAGAGATAAGTTTCTCGTATACTTGAAAGAGTGTAGTATTCTTTCAAATGAGGATTCCTCACGGAACACATCAATTTGACGGTGTGTCCGAAATGAGTAACCGAATTTTGTTAGACATGATAAGGTTAATCATGAGTCGCTCTGAGCTACAATTTCCTTCAACGGATAAGCATAAACAGTGCAGAACTTATTTAGAATAAGGTTACATACAAATATGTTTGACATATATCATATTAGATATGAACGGGAAAGAAACCGGATTTCTCATTCCTGAACATTTGGTCTTACCGTGACAGTTTAATACTTTAGCCGATCTTGTTTGTCTATTTCGTGTCGAAACTACTTAAGAGATAAGTTTCTCATATACTTGAAAGAGTATAGTATTCTTTCAAATGAGGATTCCTCACGGAACACATCAATTTGACGGTGTGTCCGAAATGAGTAACCGAATTTTGTTAGACATGATAAGGTTAATCATGAGTCGCTCTGAGCTACAATTTCCTTCAACGGATAAGCATAAACAATGCAGAACTTATTTAGAATAAGGTTCCATACAAATATGTTTGACATATATCATATTAGATATGAACGGGAAAGAAACCGGATTTCTCATTCCTGAACATTTGGGTATGCTAGGCATATGTTTGGATGATACCAAACTAGAACCCAAAATGGATAAGTGCCAATTGTCGGTAATCCTAGGGATACCAAAGTATTGTACTTATACAACTCACTTGAGAAAGATGTAATTGTTGCTCACCATGCGGTTTTCCTAAGAGGAATACCTATATGCAGTGGTAAGTGAGAGGATAGTAAAACTCGATGAAAATCGGAGTAATACTATTCAAGGCACTGATCCTTAATGGAACACAAAATAGTTCATCAAGGATGAAACTATTGCCATTAATCTTCGAATACACAAGAACCGCGTAAGTCGGAGAGAGTCAGAAAACAACCTAGGGTATGGGTTTCTGATCTCACCTCATAAAGATGTCTATCTTATTGAGGAATACGAACTGACTACGTATGAGGAAGTGATACAAGGTATCGACTCCCTATTATGGCAAAGTGCCATGAATCCGAAATGGATTTCATGTATATCAACAAGTTTGGATACTAGTTGATGTACCGCAAGACATTGTGTCTATTGGTACTATAAGTCTTCAAGGAAGACATACATGGAAGACAACATACCAACATACTAAGCTAGGCTTGTAGCGAAAAGGTATCGTTATCAACATTGTGTTGATTACGATTCAACATTTTACCTGTTGCTACGGTAAATCCATTTGGATAATGCTTGCTACTGCTGCATGTTCATTTATGAAATATGTCAGCTTAACGGGAAAATCGCTTTCCTGAAAAGGAAACCTTTTGGAGGATGTTTACAACATCCTAACGGTTTTGTCGCACCAAAACTAGCAAACAAGGTTTGCAGGTTATTTGATCCATGTTTGGATTGAAGCAAGAATTAGGTTCTTGGAATTATCGTTTTGATGTAATCAAAATGATTTATGATTTAATTCAAAACGTAAATGATTCTTGTGTATATAAGAGAGTTAGTGGGAGCGCACTGACAGTGGCTATCATATACAATAATGATAATATGTGTCATTTCTTGGAAATAATATTCCCATAAAAACAATCGGTGAAAGCTTGGCTTTCGATAAAACTCTCCGAGAAAATCATACATTGAAAAATGTACGCGACCTGGTGTCTCATACGCTTTGAGCATATGGAGTCACAAACAGGCCAATCCAAGTGATAGTCACTGGATTGATGTTAAGAACATCTGTTAGTTTCTTAGAGAACTAATGATACATTCTTAGACTATGGAGAAGGAGAACTTGAAGTGACTGGGATCACTACTACAAGTTTCCTAAACCGATAAAATGACTACAAGTCGCAAACGGTACTATAAAGTTTGAATAACGGAACAATGAGCTGGAAATCTTCCAAGCAAGATACTGTTACCGAATAAACAATAAATGCGGGTTATTGTTGCAGCTGAGGCGGCAATAGAAGCCATTTGGGTCGATAACAAATCTAATTAGATTAGATATAGTTCTGTTAGCAGCTGAGCTAGGCGTCAGCACAGGCTAAAGAATTAATAGTCTCATCAACGATCGAGATAAATACTTCGGATATTCATCTGATTCGTTCGGATCATACATCGTGGTGATGTGATGATCGAATAAATCACATCAGATGATAATCATACAAATCCGCTGACGAAAGCTTTTTCTCAGCAATTTGAGCCAACCGTACTTAGTTCAGGTGGTAGACCCTCGAGTGACTGGCTATAGGCCAAGTGGGAGATTGTTGGACAATTATGACCGATAGCATCACTATTTGTACAGATCATGGTGTTGTTGTACAAATTAACTATGTGACAAAGGAGATTGCTCTCTTATCATTTGTGATTAGATCACCTAGATATATAAATGATAGGAGGTCCCTATGATTTGTTCCTGAATTGAGAATGATATGAGACAGTATCAGTCCACAAAGGATAAATCATTAAATATCCCTAGTCAGAGTATTATCATGATTTGACATCGATAAATACGTAAAAGACTAGTATTACACTTGTGCGCGTTGTGAGGGCACAACGACATAGTTATCATATATTTAGGTATATGATACTCATGCAAGTGTAATAGGAGGTTGTGTTTTACCGATGGTACGGGAAACAGTTTCGCTCTGGATAGACCCCTTCGAAATTCTAATGGTAGTATGACTATGTGTCTATGGAAGTCCGAAATCATGGTAGGTGTATTTGGTCTTAACCTGAGACTTGCACCGCTAATACTTGCGACAATCAGTATACTTTGGTTGCGGTCGTCCAGGGCTTTAACAGGTTCTATGTACGCCTATGCTGGGTATATTGAGAATCGTAGTGTGTTGGGTGTGATGTCAAGACGGAAGTGTCACTCCAGTCATATGGAGTTGATGGTCACGTAGGATACGGTACTAGTACTCTTAAGTACTGCAGTCATCGGGATAAAATGACAAGGTCAGGTTTATCCGATTATAGAGACTAGTTATCAGACATCCGACATGTGATTCGTACGGGGCAGACACAATTCCAGCCCCAGGCCTAGCACGTGATCATCCGATACTGGATCGACATACGCAATACTACGTATACTATGCCTGATATAGATCCTTTATTCATGTAAGGATATTTCTGGAGAATTGGGTAGGCATGACGCTTTGCTAGAAGCCAACCTTATCTTGTAAATCGGTAAAACGTAGTACTAGGTACTTACGTGTTCGGATAGTCTGACGACCGAATTTAATGCCAACATATCCGGGGATCTCATAGGTCGCTTCCCAAAGATTCACCGATGACTTATGACTCGCACTCTAAATTAATCTGGGATTAATTAGAAGAGAGAGAATATTAATCTGAGATTAATTACAGAGATATTTTATTTGGGATAAAATATCAATTAAATAGAGAAAACGATTAATTTGGAATTGATCGATTAATTAATATATTCGATATATTAAACAAAATTGGATTTCGACGCGGAATTAAAATTAGATTTTAATTCGGGGGAACACATTAATTTAGAATTAATTCGTTAGCGACGTGAATAGTGACTTCGCTAGGCGTAATCATTTAATTGCGTCGCAACAGAAAATTCGTTAATTTGGAATTAGCGAACCCGAGCCCGGGATTGTTTACGAGCGCATTGGCATTTCGAATTCGAGTGCGGCATACAATTCAAATCAAGCGTCAAATCGCTAGTCACATCAAGCGTCAAATGACATGTCACTTTGAGTGATGTGACCATTGATTGATTGAGTGATGTGACCATTGATTGATTGAGTTATGTGACTTGATAGAAGTGGTTGAAAAGCTTTTTGAAAGCTTGAAAGACATTTACTATTAAAATAATGGTATTTGACTTTTGATTATTTGGTATTAGATACACAAAATCAAAAAACAACACTTCGTTGATTTGTATTCACACATATAGATGGCCTCTCCAGCCATCCCTTGGATTTCCATCAATAAAATAAACTTCTCAACATGAGATTTGGGGTTCGTGCTGCCTTTGTAAACGTCCATGAAGGGCATAGTGAATCTCCTTGAAAATCCCATCGCCAAAATTTCCTTCGTGAAAGGGGACGCTGTCCCCATGTCGTGGTCACCTCTTAGTCTGTCTTTCATATTTTCTTCCCATTTCCTCATCTCCTTCCGAAACCAAATCCTCATCTGGTCTTCTGAGCTGACATGTTCTCGACCCCGGGTTCCGCCATGTCTCCCACTCCGGGCATGATACTTTTCGTAACTGGTGACTTCATATCCTTCCCCTGGAGACCATTCCAGGTCGCTCTCTGCAATGCATGGAGTATTACTAGAAGACTCTGGAGTCTGTATGCCTTCCTCTTCCTCTCAAAACTCCCCTGCTGGTATGGTTCCGGTGATGACTATAGATCTCATGCCATGGGCACCCTTTTTCCCATTTCCACCATCTCCCTCTACTCCGGCGACCCTCTTTCCTCTCACTACTTCCTCTCTTTTCTGGTTGGGGCCTGCTTCTCCCCTCTCCCCCGCATTCTTTTATAATTTTCCATTTTCTCCATCATAGCCTTCATAAAATCCTGGGTTGCTTCTCTTTCCTTTTGCGCATCTTCTCTTTTATTTCGTATGGTTTCTTCCATTTTCTCCATCAACTCCATCGTCGAGACCTCAGAAGATATATGGTTCCCATCTCCTGCCATTGTCTCAACGTGTTTACTACTTTTATTACTGTTCCCCACAGACGGCGCCAACTGTTGATGGTTGATTTTCGTACCAGAGACAAATCGGTAAACTTACTCCTCGAACAATCATCCCTCAAGCAGTAAATTTGTTTGGTTTGTTGGGAACCAAAGGCAAACTTAGCAAAAGATGAGAAAACACACAAACAAAATAGAGAGTTTAATGTGGTTCGGTGGAATAGATCCAACCTACGTCCATGGGCACAAGGGAAAAGGAATTTTATACCGTGGTCGGGTATGACCGACCTGCCCATCTCTTGCTGACAAAAGGCTTTTTGATCTCTATTACAAGTGAAGAATGAAATAGAATTAGCTCCAAAAAATCCCCCCAAATGAGTTCTCCACCCTTTTTTATATAGTGCATCTGAATCCACTGATCCACCGCCTATGACATCAGCTCATGTCATATGTAATCATTACAATAGCAACTCTCATCAACTTCCCACAACTTGGCCAATCGGAATACTTTTTTTTTTTATCTCTGCACCGACCTATGGCTGCTCATGGCGGCTCTGCTCTGCCATATTTCCATCACTGTACCGGCCTATGGCGGCTGGCAGAAGTTATTTTCGATGAGAACCGTTACTTTTCTCATACGGATCTCAGATACTGCAAACCATTCCCCGATCTTCAAGCTGGCATGCCGAGACGAATGATCACCTCGGGTCCAAGTGTTTTATTGAATCTGATATCTTCTCATCAGATCGGGTATGACCACCTCAGACCTGACCATCTCAAACCTGACTACCTCTAATATGATCACTTTGGACCTGACCACCTCAGACCTGACCACCTCGGATCTGACCACTCCGGGTCAATCTTACAATCTATCCTCAAGTTCTGTCCCCGATTGCCTCTCTATGCCTCGGTCTCGGGTCATGATCTCTTCTAGGCATCACCTCGGATTCAGACCCCTTTGTCTGACTTCTTATCCTCATAATGACCTTGGATTTTCACATTGTCAAGTGTAAAACCCATTTTACCCTTCCTTAGGATTTTGATGTCTTGGGGGCCAAAAAACCACCATCACTAATATATGATTGTTATAATATAAAAATTTGCTTGACTTAAAAGGAAGAAAAGAAGTTGAATACGGCTATGAAGTAGAGATGATAATTGGGACATAATGTTCTGATTAGGTATAGTCTCGATTATAATTTGAAAGGAACTTTTGAGATTAAACAAACTATTTTATCTCTAATAGAAACCATACCAAATATGCACTATATAGTTTAACAAAACCAACACACCTTCCCTGTTATTTTATTTGTTGTTTGTGTAAAAAAATGCGGTACTCATGTCATTAAGTAAAAAAAATCAAGTCTTTTTTGACAACATGTTCATCTTTTACAAGTCGATCTACCGTTATCTATGTAAAATCGTAACGTTTGTGAGAATTATTTCTATTTCTATTTCTATATCAGTTTTGGAGTCTCGCGGAGTAGATAATGTGATGTGATTAATGGGAACTTCCTTATAAGTTGAGAGCCTTTAAGTTGTATTTCTATGTGCCATTTCGCTATATAGATTAAAATTTGAGAAGCGCCAATTCGATGAAAGCACGAAAAATTGGTGACATTTCATATCTTTAAAATTCATGCACTTGATTCATTAAAGTTCAGTGCAGATTTAGGTTAGGAATTTGTATTTGATGGACCTGACTTTATTTTATTTTAAGTCAAATAATAAATTCCTGTAATATTACACTTCGAAAATTAGAATCTTTTTTTTTTCCTTCTTAATCATGATTAGAAATAATTTTATTAAAGTTTTTATTATTTTTCTCTATGTTTTAGATTTCAGAACCACTATTTCAAAATTTCTAATTGGCTTATATAGCCTCATATTTTCCGTGTGAGTGTAGGCTTAATTCTTCTACATGCCGCTTGTCCGTTGCTGAATTTTTCTAGAATGCATACTATATATTTGTCATATGTCATGCTCATATATAAGATTAGGTGTAATTACACATGTTATTATACATGTTACACTAAGCTTGTTGAAGTTGGTGCTTGGAGTGTCAATCTGAATTGTACATTTTATTATTTATTAATAAAATAACTACATTTTCATTTCATATATTATTAATGGTATTGTCATTATGCGTATTAGATTGATGTATAGATATGCTAAGAATGACATCGACCTTAGAATAGTTTTGTAGTAATACTGGACACTTGGTGGTCCGACATTGGGATAAATAGTACTATTGTAAATTATTCTTAAAGTATATATATTCATAGTCGTTAATTTTGGAATACGGTTGAATTCCTATAACCTATAAGACTAGCACATGTCATATATTAGAATTGGAGTTCCAATGGTTTAACCTGATGTACCATGAGTTTGGAAACTCCTATAGACGTGAGGGTATTGGTTGGACCAAATATTGAATGACTCACATCTGATTCCTAATAGTTGGAAGTACACACCATCGTCAATAGAAATCTCCTCGAGTTGAGTAGTATATGTAATCCATTGACTATAGGATATCATTGATTTTGTGTGAGATCCTCCACACTTTGATGCCATGTATGTCAGAAACCTTTCATGGTATGGCCTCTAGATGTTCGTTGGGTATGGTCCGATGCACTTAGTAATCAAGTGCGAAGCAAGATAAGATCCATCGGCCCGTATATATACCATAAGTGGTTTTAGGTATTCATGTGAGTAAAGTCAAGATTCTTAAAGCTTTTTGCCAAAGTCGATCACCTATGGTGGATCGCATAAGTTGTAAGGAATCGTGAACATGTCGACATGAGTTCAGATGGCCTATGATGGAGGGATTGTAAAATATATGTGATGACCTCGACTTGTATAGTTCAGCAAGGTCGTTCGTGTTCTTCATGAATTCGGAGGTTGCTGATAGCTAGGCTTATATGACAAACATGCTGAACTTAGAGAGTCCCAATATGAAGTGTACTCATTGAGCATTTGGGTAGCCGATTAATTTTGATAAAAGATAATATTCAATATTATAAATATCAACTAACACAATCAAGTGTTATTGGATAACATTGATTATTTACTTTGACCTAATTGGATTAATTGAATTAATTCAATAATTGCACAAGAGCTTAATTGTAAAATCATAATTATCTTTACCATTTGAGGATATTATGGTAATTGTAAGTATGTAATAATAGGTGGTTTTGGCTTGATTTAATTTGATTAAATCAAAGTGGAAAATATTTAACTAATCTATTTCCTAATCATTGTCTTGATTTTATTTGGATTAAATCAAAATGGTAGACAATTGAGATTAGTCACACATAATTATACATATTTGAACAAATTGGATTAAGCCCATATAAAAGTTGATTACAACTTTTATTAATTAAAAATTGCCTAGGTTTTGCTATAAATAGCAAACTTTAGGAAGGTTTTAATTAAGAAAATCAAAAGCTTGAGAAATCTAAATACAAGCAAGAATTAGAAAAATTAGTCTAAGTTAGAGAAGTGTTTAGAGAAGCTTTATGAGGTCTCTATAACATTTCATCTAGGAGAAATCAAGATTGAATTTTGGGGTGAAGCTTTCTAGCATTGGAATCAAGATTGGATCTTGGAGTCAAGCTTGTTAATCCTTGGAAGTTCTCCAAATATTTCAACAAGGAGAAGTAGATTGTATCTTTAAATCAACATTGCTAGGTAAGTTTGATCTTCTCCAAAAGCTATATTTTTCATTAGTGAGACATATAGTGTTGAATTATGTATTAGATACATAATGTTGAAATTAGGCTAATTAATTGTGTTAGGATGTTTTGGAAGTATAAACACAATATACTTGTAATTTGTTCAAAATTTTTATGTTACACAGACATAAAATTAGAGTTTGGAACTCTAGATAATAGCTTAGAGCCAATGCTACCATTCTATAATCACTTGACCACATTTGGGTAACCTAGAATTATTCACGAGTCACTTCATTGTGGGATTCTAATTTGGTTTGTGTTTTGGATTCAAAAATTTACTTAAGTGCGTATTTAGAAAAAAAATTATATTTTTGTAAAAATATTTTATATTTTAAGAAACTTGATTTTATTTTATAACATGTGTTGATGTTGTTTTTTATGTTAAAAATTAATTTTGGGTGTTTTTGAAGTGTTTAGGGAGAGTTGGAAGCAATTAGGGTAATAGACCATAATTTCTTCAGCTCTCTAAAGAAATTTAAAAAACAATACACGCTATAATACGCGCTACGCGCGCTGATTTTGTTTCCTATCGTTCTTGAGTTTTCGGACTCCGATTCAGCCCCGATGTTTTCCTATACACTCGTAATGGAATATAAGATTTCATTAAAAATTTTAAAAGTACACCCATACTTGATATCCACGGGTTAGATCCATTTTCGATGCACGGGGTACCAATCTGACCATATGGGTTCCACATCTGTCCCAACAGAATGGTATCAGAGCAAGGCTTAAACACACAACACATGTTGCATGTTAGACATGTATTTGAATCTATGCCTCTGTATTTTAATTTAATTATGCATAGACATATTGGATATGTAAAACATGTTTCTAAATTAAAATTTTTTGACCTAATTAAAGTAGTGACTTGATTTTCATAAATCTCCCATGATTAGGTGATTACTTTATTTTAAGTAATAGTATTAGTAATGTTGGAGCATTATTAGAAGGTTTGTCTTGTCAATACGGAGATGAATGAGTTCTTACTATTTATATCCAATATCGTCATTAATGTGAGGGTATATATGCTCGGAACTTAGGTTGCTCCGGTAAAACATTAGATGTCGCGTGATGGGTTAACGTAGTCACCCAATATTGTCATTAATGTGAGGGTATACATACGAAGCTCATTAGTGCACATTGACAAGTATACACCTAGAATACGTCTTAATCCAATATCGTCATTAGTGTAAGGATAAGAAATGGTTCAGGACCAAACTAAGAGTCACATGAAGTGATTGAGCTTGGAGGCCTACCTAATGAGTTTATAAAGGCCAATATCGTCTTTAGTGTGAGGCTGAAGAAAATGTCATCGGATCCACTTCCCGCTATGAAATTTTGATAGTCAAATTTCTATTTTTCCGTTAAGGGAGATTACAGAATTACGTAAAGTATTGATATGGCACTAATAGATTTAAAATTCCATAATCAGTTAGTGTTATTATTTTGAAATGAAAATTATTCTACTACTATTTAAAATGTTGTCTTGTAGATGGCTGCCGCTAATCCATTGATGAAATTTTTGGATACCAATAAACTAAAAAAAGCCGAGAACTATTTCGAATGTGAAATAAACATACACCTTGTCTTGGAGTTTGAAAAGTTGACTTATGTCACTGTCAATCCACTGTCTATTGAAATCGATCTTGAATCCACTCCAGAAAAGCGAGAAACTCTTAATAGATGGAAGGATGATAACCTTAAGGTGAAATCCTACATTTTAGGATCGATGGTTCCAGATTTGCTGAGACAGTACATTGAAGTACCGGATACTTGGAGCCTCATGCGAACACTTAAGGAATTGTTCGAGGCAAATCAAGAGATCGAACTTTATCGAAGGTCTAAGGAATTTTTCCGTGTTGAACTCAATGATGAAGAAGCAGTCAGCATTCATGTTTTGAACATGATCGACCAGATTCGATACTTGGAATGACAGAGCATTGTGATTGATGAACGACTGGGCCATAATTTGATTTTGTCTTATTTGTCTTGTTCTTATGCTGGCTTTGTATTAAACTTTCTTATGCACTCAATGCAAGCTAGCTAGGAAAAACTTCATAACATATTACGCACTGTGAAGCATGATTTGAGGGAAGGCAACCCGACATTGTACCTCCATGGTGGAGCTGGCTCTTTAAAGACTTATGGGAAGTCAAAGAAAATAAAGATGAGGAAGAAGAAGATTGCAAATAAGAACTCCAAGAAGCGCAAAGGCGCAAAACCACAAATAGCTCGTGATCAATGTCTACATTATAAGAAGTCTAGACACTATAAGAAGAATTGTCTAGAGATGATAGGAAAAGCATGACCCTTAGGTACGCTTTGTATTTTTCCAATTATTGACATCTCTTTAGCCTTAGATGCAAATAGTGGATGCGTGTTAAAAACTGGCAGTCCTACTTATATTTGCAACTCCCTAGTGGTGTGCATTAATCGGTTTTAACCGATTAACTGAACCGTTCCGACCCATTTTTTTTATTACGGTTCGGTTAATTCGGTTAAATCGGTTATTGCGGTTAAAATTTTTAACTTTTTCGGTTATTCGGTTCGGTTACGGTTATGAGATTCGTATAACCGAACCGACCAATTAACCGAAATTAAACCCCATATATATATATATATATATATATATATATTAGCGCGTGTGAATCCTTTAATTTTTTAGAGTTAAGATAGTTTTCATGTAAACTCTCAATTAGTTGTAGTTATATTGATTTGATAATACTATCCGAAAATAAAATTGATAAAATTCAAATGACAAGCTGCATTAACAGCTTGGTTTTGACTCTTTTTAATTTCTCTCTAAGAATTTAAAGGTAACAATATATAAAATTTCAAATGTGTAGATTTTGCATCGTGGTGGATTCGTGACCCTTAAAATTTCTAACATGGTAGGTTTGGAAGGAAATCTGAGGCCGTGACAATCATCGAGGGTTTAAAAAATATTTCTCTCGCATGTAATTAAATATAGATATATTTAATAAAATGTTAGTTAGAATCCGTATTTTTAGAATCGGATATGCGATCGAATTAGTGATCCAAAAAATTTAATGCGTAAGTGGTTCGAACGGTTGAAACGTTCCGAAAAAATCGGTATAACCGACCTACATTATATATAATTATACTAATTAAAAATTATAAAAAAAAATATAAATTTTAATTTATTGGATTGGTTAATAACCGAATTAACCATAACCGACCGAAATATAATGGTTAATTGGTTAATGGTTATGTGTCATAAATTGGTTAAATCGGTCACACTTTTATTTAACTGAAAATTTCGGTTACGGTTAAAAAATCAAAGATTAACCGACCGAACCGACCAATGCACACCCCTACAACTCCCTGAAGGTAATTAGGGTAAAAAAAAGGTTGAATAAATGAGAAATCCAACTTAGAGTTGGCAATGGCGAGACATTGGATGTTAAAGCCATAAGAATGGTTGTTTTAGATCTCTCCAATAGATGTAAATTAGATTTACATGACTGTAAATTAGATTTACATACTTAATAGGGTTCCATCGAAAGCTGTTTCTACGACCCCCTATCAAATATGGTTCGGTAGAAATCAAAGTCTTAGATATTTAAAGATTTGGGGTTGTCATGCATACGTTAGAATTACGCAGCGAGATAAACTAGCACCCATGGGGTACAAATATAGGTTCGTTGGATATCCTGATAATTCCATGGGATATCAATTCTACGATTCCGAGCAACGAAATGTATTTGTTGTTCGTTTTGCCATTTTTCTTGAAAAGCAATTTTGAGAGAAATTGGGAATTGTAGAAAGATTGAACTTGATGAGTTTGATCCCAACAATAAGGAACCTGAGATGGAACCAGGGATCCAATTAGGAGAAGGATCTACAACACAGTTTCTACGTAAGTCGAATAGAATATCAAAGCCTCATAAAGATGTTTTTCTCTTGGAGGAAACAAATCTGTCTACATATAAAGAAGCGATATTAGATATCAATTCGGGAAAATGGCAGGAACCATTAAATCCGAAATGGATTCAATGCATGAAATCATTTATGGGACTTAGTTAAACTTCCTGAAAGAGTTAAACCTATTAGTTGTAAATAGGTTTACAAAAGAGAGGGCCCGATGGAAAAATGGAAACCTTTAAGGCTCGACTGGTAGCGAAAGGTTACACTCAATGTCCTAGGATTGACTATGAGGAAAAATTTTCACCAGTAGCCATGCTAAAATCCATTAGGATTCTTTTAGCCATTGCTGCATATCACGATTATGAGATATGACAAATGGATGTGAAAACCATTTTCCTAAATGGATTCCTTGAAGAGGATATCTATATGGAACAACTAGATGGTTTCGTATCCAATGAGACTTCAAACTTGATTTGTAAGCTCCAAAAGTCTATTTATGGACTTAAACAGACATCCCGAAGTTGGAATCGTCATTTGGTGAGATAATTAGATTATCCGAATTCATCAAGAATGATGAAGAACCATATGTTTATAAGAAAGTGAGTGGGAGCATGATAGTTTTCCTATTCTTTTATTTAGATGACATCTTTATCATAGGAAATGATATATGATTAATGCAAAGTGTGAAAGCCTACCTTTGCAAGAACTTCTCCATGAAAGATATGGGTGAAACTTCCTATATACTAGGTATAAGGCTCTACCCGGATAGTGTTAGAAGCTTATAGGGTTGTCCCAATCGATGTACATAGATAAGATATTAGAAAGATATGGTTTTACTAACTGCAAGGCAGCAAATGTACCTTTCTAACATGGCATACATCTTTCGAAGAAAATGGCACCTCAGACTGAGGAAGAAAATGTTAGGATGTCTAACTTGCAATATGCTTCTTGTATTGGAATCATAATGTATGATATGCTATGTACAAGACCCGACATCAATTTCGGCATCAGTGTGACTAGCCGATATCAATCTAATCCAGGTAATGATCATTGGACAGTCGTGAAATATATCCTGAAATATCTTAAAGGTTTTATGGATAAGTTTCTAATATATGGAGAAGATGAGCTACAAGTTAAGGGTTATACAGACTCCGACTTCCAGGGAGATCCATATGATAGAAAATCTACATCATGTTACATATTTACCCTTAACAGTGGTGCAGTTAGTTAGCGATGTTCAAAGGAAGGCTCAACAACTAATTCCACCACTGAGATGGAATTTATAGCGGCTTCAGAAGCTGCTAAAAAAGTTGTTTGGATTAGAAATTTTATCACAAAACTTGGTGTTATGCCTAGAATTATGGATTTGATCCTATTATACCGTGATAATAATGGAGCCATTGCGCATGCTAAGGAGCCGAGAGCGCATTCCAAGTCTAAACACGTAGAAAGGAAATACCGCATAATTAAAGAGATAATTGAACGAAAAGACATAGTGGTCTTGAAGGTTCAAGGACTAGACAACATAGCAGACCCGCTTACAAAGGCCTTACCTCCTAAGTTATTCGATAAACATGTGGAGGAGATGAGACTGCAGTACCATCCAGATTGGCACTAAATAATTGGGAGTTTGCTGGAGTTTGCGCTTGGAGTGCCAATTCGAATTGTACATTTTATTATTTATTAATAAAATAACTATATTTTCATTTCATACATTATTAATGGTATTGTCATTATGCGTATTAGATTGATGTATAGATATGCTAAGAATGACATCGACCTTAGAATAGTCTTGTAGTAATATTGGACACTAGGTGGGCCGATATTGGGATAAATATTACTATTGTAAATTATTCTTAAAGTATATATATTCTTAGTCGTTGGTTTTGGAATACGGTCGAATTCCTATAACCTAGAAGACTAACACATGTCGTATATTGGAATTAGAGTTCCAATGGTTTAACTCGATGTACCATGAGTTTTGGAAACTCGTATAGACGTGTGGGTAATGGTTGGACCGAATATTGAATGACTCACAGGTGATTCCTAATAGTTTGAAGTACACACCACCGTCAATAAGAGTCTCATCGAGTTGAGTAGCATATATAATCTATTGACTATAGGATAATATTGATTTTGTGTGAGATCCTCCACACTTTGATGCCATATATGTTAGAAACCTTTCATGGTCCGACCTCTAGATGTTCGTTACGTGTAGACCGATGCACTCAGTAATCAAGTGCGAGTAAAGACATATGAGTAAAGCCACGATTATTAAAGCTTTGGCCAAAGTCGATCACCTAGGGTGGATCGCATCAGTTGTTAAGAATCGTGGACATGTCGACACGAGATGTGCGCCTCGAAAACTTGACGGTGTATTCTATGTTTCCTAAGCACAACTCGGATAGCCTACGACGAAGGGATTGTTAAACATATGTGATAACCTCAACTTGTATAGTTCAGAAAGGTCGTTCGTGTTCTTCGCAAATTCAGAGGTGGTCGAATTGTGTACATATTAGCTAGGCTTATATGACGAACGTGCCTAAACTTAGAGAGTCTCAATATGAAGTGTACTCTTTGAGTACTAGAGTAGCCTATTAATTTTGATAAAAGATAATATTTGATATTATAATTATCAACTAAGATAATCAAATGTTATTGAATAACATTGATTATTTACTTTGACCTAATTGGATTAATTCAATAATTACACAAGGGCTTAATTGTAAAATCATAATTATCTCTACCATTTGAGGATATTATGGTAATGGTAAGTATGTAGTAATAGGTGGTTTTGGCTTGATTTAATTGAATTAAATCAAAGTGGCAAACATTTAACTAATTCATTTTCTAATCCTTGTCTTTATTTAATTGGATTAATCAAAGTAGTAGACAATGGAGATTAGTCACACCTAATTATACATATTTGGAAAAATTGGATTAAGTCTACATAAAAGTTGATTACAACTTTTATTAATTAAAAATTGCCTAATTTTTGCTATAAATAGTAAATTTTAGGAAGTTTTAATTAAGAAAATCAAAAGCTTGAGAAAGCTAAATACAAGCAAGAATTAGATAAATTAGTTTATGTTAGAGAAGTGTTTACAGAATTTTTGTGAGGTCCCTACAATATTTCATCGAGGAGAAATTAAGATTGGATCTTGGGGTGAAGCTTGGTAGCATTGGAATCAAGATTGGATCTTGGAGTCAAACTTGCTAAGTTCTCCAAATATTTCAACAAGGAAAAGTAGATTGGATCTTTGAATCAGCCTTACTAGGTAAGTTTGATCTTCTCCAAAAGCTATATTTTTCATTAGTGAGCTATATAGTGTTGAATTATGTATTAAATACATAATGTTGAAATTAGACTAAATAATTTTGTTAGGATTCTTTGGAAGTATAAACACAATATGCTTGTAATTGGGTCAAAATGTTTATATTAGACATAGATATAAAATTATAGTTTGGAACTCTAGATAATAGCTTAGAGTTAATGCTACCATTCTAGAATCACTTGACCACCCTTGGGTGACCTAGAATTGTTCACGAGTCATTTCATTGTACGATTCTAATTTGGTTTGTATTTTGGATTCAAAATTTACTTAAGTGCGTATTTAGAGTAAATTTACATTTTATGAAAATATTTTATATTCTGAAAAACTTGATTTTTATTCTATAACATGTGTTGATGTTAGTTTTGATGTTAAAAAATAATTTTGGGTGTTTTTGAAGTGTTTAGGGAGAGTTGGAAGCAATTAAGGTAATAGACCCATAGAGCTGAAGGTTGAAAGAAATTTAAGAAAAAAAGTAATTGAGTACTGCGCACGCACTGTACGCGCTATGCGCACTGATTTTATTTTTTCTCGTTCTTGAGCTTCCAGACTCCGATTCAGTCCCAGTATTTTCCTATACACTCGTAATGTATCGTATTTCATTAAATTATTTAAAATTACACCCATATTTGATATCTATGGGTTAGACCTATTTCTGCTGCGCGGGACACCGATTTGACCTTATGGGTTCCACATCCGCCCCGCCAAAGCTTGCATGTTAAGTTAAGTGAGTTGCTATTAAAGCCTACTAACTTTAAATATGGCATGTGATCTCAAGTGTTCCAGAGTGCTGATTCGAGATCAGAGTATTCTCATTTCATACTCTTGTTGATTTGTGTTACTATTTCGAGACATTATGAATCAACATTTAAGTTCTTTTCGGGTGTTCGAGAGATTATCTTCAATTTTTCTGTCTGATACTATTTTACCTCTAATAGTACCATGAAAAGTGTCATGATTTTATTGGACCTCTATCTATTTAGAACCGTTCTACTTAGGAAAATTGTTGAGGAATATTAATTGGTAAGGTGGCACGTGGCTTGTAGAGTAAGCTGAAATTAGTGCAGTTCCTCGAAGTAAACTAGTCATTTATCTTTTGCCCAATGTCTTATGAAAGGCACAATAAAGGTTTCGGTCTCTGGACTCTTTTGGGGTTTTGATTGGTTTGGACTCTCTAAACAAGCCGGTGTTCTTGTTATCTGCCTAGATTTTGGCAAGATTGGTGTTTAAGGGAATGTCATTAGTTTGGGTTGGTTTGTTTTAGGTTCAGGATTTTTGGTTGAGTGTGTGTTCAAGAGTTTTATTTTTTGGAAGCTCGAGGGCCAACCTTCTCTTTCATACGGGTTTCGGGGGAGGTGTTTTGTTTGGTTTCGGAGGGGCACTTCTCCCAACAGTATCTACAGCTCCTGCCTCATTCTGTCTCGTAATGCCACTTCGATTTTCGATTGGAACGAGACCGAAGTATCTACAGTGGGTTGCTGAAGTTAGGGTTAAATCTGCGGACCTCCAGGGAACGTAGCCATAGTTGCTGCTTCAACTTATGCTCCTACATCAATCATTGCCTCTGGTTGTTTTTCCTCCTGAATTCTAATCCATTCAACCATCCTTATGTTTTCATTTTGGTTGACCTGATCAAGGGCCAAGATCGCCATCTGTAATTTTTACTCCAATGTCTCACGTACTTCTGGTATTGTCACCATCTCTAGATCTGCGTCCTGAAATTGAATGGTTACATGAACCAAACTCTTACTTTCTTATGTCATTTTTTGCTAGTTTACTAGAATTTTCACACATTTTCACCTTCAAAATTCTTCCAAAGTTAGACTTTGGTGAAGATGAGTAAACTCTTCATCATTAACATGTTTTATTCGTGCAATATTCTAAGAAGTTATTTCTTGTAACAGTTTGTTTCCAAAAAAATTTACGAAAATGCAAGTACTTCAAAACTGATTTTATTTTCTCAGGAGTATGATACAATATTTATAATTGTAATTCTCAAAGAATTCATAAATAGTTACGCATGCTGCATGTTTTTCATGACAATTAATCATGTATGTGAAAACTTTTCTACTTTTCAATGCGTTGATATTATCATATGTCATCTTATATTTCTTTGAAATACAGTCATGCGTAAGAATTTATATTGCTTAGTATGTTGTCAACTTTTATACTATTGTGAGCTCATTCCTTTCGTTTTCTTACTCTTTATATCTGACCATACTTTTTATTATTGGTATACGAGGTGGAACTCAAATACGATGATTCATATTCTTTTTCGGCTTTAAACCGTTCATACTCACCATTACTTCATTACACATACTTATTGAGCATATTTGGTTTTGAATATGAATCATTGTACTTGACTTTGTTTTACTTTGAGTCTAATGATAAACCCCTATAAGATTGCACTTCGAAGATTAAAATATTCAATTTTTCTTTTTAATTATGATTAGAAGTAAATTTAGTAAAGTTTTTATTATTTTTTCTATGTTTCAGATATTAGAATCTCTATTTCAAAATTCCTAATTGGCTTATACAGCCTTATATTTTCCATGTGAGTGGAGGCTTCATTCCTTCACCTGACACTTGTCCATTACTGAATTTCTCTAAGATGCATGATGTACATTTGTCATATGACACGCCGACATGTAAGCTCATGTGTAATTACACGTGTTATTATGCATGTTAGGCTAAACTTGCATGTTAAGTTAAGTAGATTGCTATTAAAACCCACTAACTTTAGAATATGGTTTTTGATCTCACGTGTACCGAAATTCTGATTCGGGATCGAAGTATTCTCATTCATACTCTTGATTTGGAGTGACATCACTACATGGTGTTACTATTTCGAGATATTATGAATCAACATCTGAGTTTCTTCGAGAGTTTGAGGGCTTTGAAGATTATCTCGATTTCTCCAGTTTGATAGTATTGTACCTCTAATAGTACCGTGACAAGTGTCATGATTATATTGGACCTCTCTCTATATAGCGCAATTCCACTGAATAAATTTATTGAGGAATGTTAATTAATAAGGCGACACGTGGTCTATAGAGTATGTTGGAATTGCGCACCTACATACATAATACAAATCAAACTCATATTTTGCAACTAAGTTAAAGTTATTGTTTTATTGTTAATATTATTACGTTATAAATTTGTTGATATTTACAATAAAATATTTACTATTATCCTCCTAAATCAATATTACGATGGCACAATTAAAATATATATGATCTTAGAATGAATTATATCTATTTTTAAATATAGTTTTAAAAAAAATATAAAAATTGACCCAATTAATGTACATTGGAAATGCCAACATTAACCTAATGGCTAATGGTTTCAACTTTCAAGTTCTCACTTTAAGAATTAGATCTTGAGTTCGATACTTATTAATATGGGAGTCTAAAAAACGAGATGAGTTTAGATGTGGATCGTTAAGTGGGTCCATCCTAAATACAATACTAATAATATAGGTACCCCTAATGTTTAGTGGGCCCCTTAAATGAACCCCAAAAAAATAGGTTAGGAATATATATATATATTTTTTTTTTTTTAAAAATGCACATGGGAAATTCTTTGAAATTGGTGAAATTTGGAAAGGAAAAAAGTTTAACATTGTTTTTTAAATTGTGAGAATTCTTTCAAACAAGATATGAAGTGAGAGATTAAAAAATGTGAAAAATGAACCTAGAGTAATTAGAGTTTTTGAATAAATTTAAGATCATGTTTTTCAAAGAATCATGAAAAGTGAATAAATTTCATATAATCAAGGACGTGATTGGAGTTATATTTTGATAACAACACATGCTTCGGTAATCCAGCACTTAAAAAAGCATATACTAAATCTTTTAATTAACTGTCTCACACAAACTCAAGTGGCAGCCCACAATAATGTAGCCAAACTGGCTCTACAAGTGCAAAAGGGGTAAATATAATCTCGGCCGGAATCATGCGTGTCAATAAGAATGAACTATCATTGTCAATTACTGTATCGATTTCAAAATCCCAAATCATTTAATTTTAAATTCAAAATAATTTTTCATCCAATATAAAATCCATTTGAAATTCGAGAAATTAGACTTTATTTTATTTTATTATTATTTCAAATAAGGATGATTTTTTTTATTTCTAAACAGGTGGGCAAGACAAACGAAACCGGAGGTCTACTTTGGCATTCCCAACATTACTCTTATGGAACCCAAAAAAAAAAAAATTCTCGTAGGAACAAACAAGTACAATATCGTGATTGTATTGATTATTTTGAGCCATCATCATAAATAATTAAATAAATTTGGTGAAAAATATCATGTAAAATAAGAGCACCATTCCCATTAATTTTCAAATATACATACTCCATCTAACCCATTACACCATTAAACACACAAAAAAAAAAAAAAAAAAAAAAAGTCGCCCCCAAAAGTACTAACAGAAACATTACCCATTATACAATTGCCACCCAAAATACATATTTTAACCCAAAAAAAAAAAAAAAAAAAAGGGAAAAAAAACATATTCATACAAATTAGAAAGGAAAAAAAAAACAATAAATTTGTCACATGACTTTCCATGACTCGAGAGTTGGAAAGTTGGACAAAGCATCTAAGTTTAGGCCTGTACTTGCACCGTCACCCACCAAAGCGGTTTGGAAATCAAAATGACCCGATCCGGAAGCGGAACCCAACTGCTGATGATGGTCCCACAAAAACGCCGACGTGTCCAGCGTGGGCAAGCACCCACCTCCGATACAGGTCAACCTTCCACCGTGTCTCTTCGGCTCCGGCTTAAGCACGGTCGCCATCTGCGTCTGCGCGGTACCGAATCGGACACCGGTCACCTGCTGCACCATCTGCCTGAAGTTCGCCGGATCCGCCGTTATAAACGTCGTCTGAGTCTTCTTAGACAGACGCGGCTTCCGTTTCGTAATTTTCCCCGTATTGGTACCTGTTCCAAGCCGTTTCGGAAGCGTTTCTGGCTCGAAAACCGAAACGTTGGAGACAGTGGGGGTTTCGGGACCGATAAATGGAGCAATCAAATCAGAAGTAAAAGTTTCAGAGACAGAGTTAATAATATTATCGTTATTGTTGTTGTTAGAGAGAGATTTTTGAAGGGCTTTGGTTAGGGTTTCGGTTTCACGTGCGCAGGCTTCGGAGAGCCAAGAATCTCCGAACGCCGAACGGAACGACCACGTTTCAACACTGTGCAAGTTTTCTGAGGATGTCATTTTCGTAAATAAATGGTGCGATCAAGGGCTGATGTTAGAGCCAGAGGTGGTTCAGTGCATGGCGTGGAAAATAAGAAGGGCACAAGGAAGCGAGAGAGGATGGGGAATAAATAACCCGCGATTTTCGGACGGCTACGTGTCAAATACCCATTGGTTGGGAAATGTTTTAACGGTGGTTTACTGTGTAGCGGGACCGTTATGTAATTGAGTTGAGTTTGACGGTCAAGCCGCGTCGTTTCGACTGGCGTCCTTGTTTACGCGTTCTGACATCATCAACCTTATCCTTTATTTATTTATTATGATTTATTTTCCTTTTTAATATTATAATAATTACGGCGTTACCGTCAATTATTGATCTTGAGTCATCATGATATGACGTGTTGAGTATGAATTGAAGAAATTTCCCGCGCCTTAAAAACCACCACTTGGTAAGCAACAATTATAAGTAACCAGTTGGATTCTTTACTTGTTCAGTTCACTTGATTAATTTAGTTAGAGAACTATAATTATTGATTAAGAGGGTGATTATTCACACTTTAATTACATGTCTTTGATTACTTTACATTAATTTACAGATCTCATCTATATGTAAGTATGTTAATGCTAACACTAGATTGTTAATAATTGAATGTCTCCTTTTTTGTGTCCGGTGAATTTAGGTGTCCCCTTACTCCATCTTTACGGATTTGTTTGAATAATAATAATTATAACAAAAAAAGGAAAAATGAATTGAAGGAAATCCAATAAGGTGAAAGTGAGAATTTCAAAAAGTGATTCGGAAGCATTGGAGTTGATGAGTCTGCAGTCCTATATATTTATACTTTAATAGGGTGCTTTTCTTTTTCTTATTTTTATTTTGTGAGGTGGGACTTCATTATCGGTTCGATATTATGAATTTGATCTATGTTGAAACAATAAAATTAGAGTAATGATATACATATTTAAATTTTTACTTAAAATTTCTACATCTCTCTTACTGTAGATACAGTAAATTACTGTAGTTACATTAACTCATATATCTACAGTTAGAAGAGTGTAGAAACTTTAAGTAAAAATTTAAATATGTTTATCATTTTTGATAAAATTATATTTTAATCAAAACATAATTTTTTTTTAACTATTCGATTAACTTGTTTTTACTCATTATAAAAATATTAAAAAAACCAATCATTATTATTTTGTTAATACAAAATAAAATTATATAACATTATAGATTTATGCTTTGTCTCAATTTCTTGTTGTTTCTGTTTTTATGGGCCGGACTTAGACCCGGCCAGCGGTTCGGTTCGGTTCGGTTCCGAACCGGAACCGAACCGTCCTGTTCCATCCATTTTTTTTTTTTTTTTTGCTTTATTGAAAATAAAAAATTGAGATTGATAAATCAATATAATTTAAATTTATGAATTTAAATTTATTACATTACATAATTACATTAAATTACAAATAAAATTCTTATTTAAAAAAGAAAAAAAATTATATTATAAATTCAAACTGGTTCCAACCGGTTCGGCTAAGGTAGGAACCCTAACCGAACTGGTTAGGTTCCGGTTCGGTTCCGATTCCGAACCGGAACCTTAGCCGGGTCTAGCTGGACTTGCGTTTATCAATGATTTATTTAATCAAACATCAATTTATTTTTATTTCTTACTGTTGGGATTTGTATGCCCGATAAGCAAATATGTTCGAAACATGATTGATTAATAAATTTGTGATTCTATTTTATTCCATGTATGCATTTTGATTTGCTTTATAAAATTCATGAAAATTCTGTGATTATTTATATAGCTTTAAATTAAACATATATGTGTATGTAAATGTTACATGCATATATGCATGGATAAATTTAAAGAGTAATAATCAAAATTTGTCCATGACTATGATTTGAAGTTGGGAATCTTCAAATCCAAAGTCATAAATACAGTTCATTCCATTATGAATGGTATAGTTCTATCCAGACTATATTATGCAGAGACATAAAAATGAATGTATTTTATATAATAAGATTATATTGGACAGGACCCGATAAAATTGAAAAGTTCTAATAATTCCGTTAAATATGGAACATCAATTTTATCATAATGATGGTCATATATGTGATGATCTTAAATCATTATATTTAGCAGACTCCTATATCATATTAATTTATTCTTTAATTTACTCGGTATGGTTTGTATTTATTACATTTCGTAATCCTTGTATTTGGGAATGAGTTGAATGAATAGCTGAGAATGCTAACCTAATATAATGATTTCCGCTGCGCATGATGAACTCTGAAAAACCAACAAATGGTATCATGAGCGGTCGTATTTATTCTGGTATATTAATAAGAATGATTTATTGTAAATCATTTTAATATGTATGTAAAAGAGTAGGCTATGCATTTTTTTATTAATTATCTTGTGATGGTGAATGTATGGATATTAATCGTTAATTGTATGGTTGACCTTGGGTTAGGATTTTAATTTTTTGTTTTATATATTGGATATGTAAACCCAAAATTAAATGGGTATTTTTTTCCTGTAATTGTAAATTAATTGTAATTGTTCGAGATGAAGATCAAGCCAAAGACACGATGGACGGACGGACGGACGATTATTTTTAAAATTTCCAGAATTTTTTTTTTCTGCACTTTGCCAGCAGTGAGACTGCTGCACGAGTAGCAGCCACGCTGCTGCACAAATGTGCAGCAAGTGGGCTGCTGCTGGGCAGCAGCCTCGCTACTGCACATAGGTGCAGCAAGGGGCTGCTGCTGGGCAGCAGCCGACCGCACAGTGCGGCAGTGAGACTGCCCACTGTGCGGGAAAGAAAAAAAAATATTTTTATTTGGTGAAAGTCACTTGGAAATATAATTATATTTTAATTTTATTTTGTTTGGTTGTAATTTTAGAAATACCCAAATTGTCAACCCGTTTAATATCCAATTTATTTATTTTGTGTAAATTATAAAATGTTTATTCTCATGCATATTTTACATGACATATAGAATTGCACAATGCCTACTCTTGCATTATAACATGCCATACATACATGTGCATTTTCATAAATTTATTTATGATTGTAAATAGTTTATAATTTGATTAAAAACTATTTTAGAATTTTATCGATTAATCGATTAAATAAATATGTGAATTAATTTTAAATCGTTAAAATTTGTAATGTCACAAAATTTAGTTCTAAGTATTTATAGTAAATGTTTATCATGAATAACTTAGATGTTTCATAATGAATTTAAGTTTTATTAGTAAAGCGGATAATTTTATTATGAAACAATTATATTGGTAATTAAAGACCTTTATATTGATTTCATGGTCTTTTTCCACTAAGTTTCAAAAACATTAGATGTTTTACATATTAAATCACTAAACTTAAAATAATGAGGGGAGCGGGTAGGGTAGTTTGTCAAAACATCCTTTGGTCTCCACCGTTAGTGCAACATCGTGAAATCTAAGTGGGGCTTCGTGATGACTTTAGTTTCATCTCCCTCCCTAAGGAAAGTGTGTTTGCTTATGTTAATATCAAGGTTGTACTTCTTATGATATGATTTATAAAATGTATTTCATAATTATTTACCCTAAGGTGGTTATTATGAGTTAAATTTTTAGGATCCAAAACGGTGGGTTACACTCATATAAAATAGTTAAAAGTGTTAATTATATTTAGACCAAAAATCGGTTATTAATAATTTTGAAAATATGAGATATTTTGAGTTAAATTTATTAATTGAGATTGTCTTTATTTTAATAAGGTGTTATGATCGACCCTAAGGCAAAATAATATGCTTATTAAATTTTTCCGAGGCGATAGTAGTGCATATATATTTTAGTGTTTTGCATATGCATCATGCATCATGATTACTATGCCGAATTTATTTTGAATTTTATGCATGAAATAATTTAGAATATTTTTTTAATGATTTCAGAAATATGTCAAATCCAATCATATCAATGCTTGCTACTGAAAAATTAACTGGTGATAACTTTGCTAAGTGAAAGTATGACATGAATATAATACTTGTGCTGGATAACTTGAAGTTTGTCCTGATAGAGGAATGTCCTCCCAAACCTGCTGAAAATGCAAACAAAAACATTATAGATGCCTATGAGAATTGGGTTCGAGGAAATGACAGGCTCGTTGTTATTTACTTGCCACTATGTCCAAAGTGCTTAAAGTAAGTTCGAAAAGACAGAGACTGCTTATGAGATAATGGAGTCTCTACAGGGCATGTTTGGCGAACCCTCTGATCAAGCCAAACATGAAGCATTCAAGAAAGTCTTGAACTGCAAAATGGAAGCTGGAACCCGTGTTCGTGAACATGTGCTAATGATGATTAGTATGATTCATGAAGCTGAAATCAACGGTGCAACTATAGATGAAGGCATAAAAGTGGACTTAATTTTGGAAAGTCTTAGCCCACAATTTCTCCAGTTCAAAAGATATTACTTTATGAGTAACTTGAGTTATACTTTGACTTAATTACTTATCAAACTCACAACTTTGAGTCTTTTTCTGTGGAGAACAAGGTAAAAGCAAATGTTGTTGAACCTTCTACCTCTAATTCTTCTTTAAAGAAGAGAAAGATAAATAATAATAAAGTAAGAGTTCAGGAACTGAGAAAAACAGCGGGAAGCAGCAGCAAAAGAAACAAGCCAAACATAATCAAGGTAAATCAGATTTACTTGTTACTGAATCTTGTTTAGTTGAAAATGATTTATCACCCTGGATAATAGATTCAGGAGCGACTAATCATATTTGTTGTTTCTTACAGAATCTTGATTCTTACACAAGACTGCTGATGGGGACTTTACTTTGAGAGTTGGGAATGGCGCTTTAGTTTCAGCATCAGCAGTTGGACAAATAAAACTTTATGTTGAGAACAATAAATTTTTATTTTTGAATAATGTTTATTCGTACCGGGGTTTACTAGAAACCTCATTTCAGTTTCTCGACTTTATGAACAATGTTATTCAGTTTCTTTTGATAATAAATCAGTTGTTATTTCAAGAAATGGTTTGAATATTTGTTCTGGTTTTATTGAAAATGGGCTCTATGTAATAAGGCCCAATTTTAATTCATTATTGAATGCTTAATGTTCAAAGTTGCATTGCCAAAAACAAAGAAACAAAATATTTCTCACACTGATAACACATATCTATGGCACCTAAGACTTGGTCATATAAATCTTGACAGGATAAATAGGCTTGTAAAGGATGGTCCTTTAAGAGAACTAAATGTTGGTACTCTACCAGTATGTGAATCATGTCTTGAAGGTAAGATGACAAAGCGGCCTTTCTCTGCAAAAGGCAATAGGGCCCAAGAACCACTGAAGCTTATACATTCAGATGTTTGTGGACCTATGTCTACACAAGCAAGAGGTGGCTATGAGTACTTCGTTACTTTTGTTGATGATTATTCTAGATATGGTTATGTTTACCTAATGAGACATAAGTCTGAAAATTTTGAAAGTTTAAAGAATTCCAAATCGAAACGGAAAATAATTAGGTAAATCAATCAAGTGCCTTCGATCAGATCGAGGAGGTGAATACCTTGATAATGAATTCAAAGATCACCTATTAGAGTATGGGATTTTATCCCAACTAACTGCACCTGGTACACCTCAGCAAAATGGTGTAGCTGAGAGGAGGAATCGAACTTTACTCGACATGATTCGTTCCATGTTGAGTTATTCTTCACTTCCAAAAACGTTTTGGGGGTATGCTATACAAACATCAACCTACATTTTGAATGTGGTTCCATCTAAGTCAGTACCTAGAACACCTTTAGAGTTATGGAGTGGCCACAAACCCAGTTTGAGTCACTTTCGTATATGGGGGTGCCCAACATACGTGCTAATGGGTAAGACAACAAAGTTGGAAATGCGTTCTGAAGTTTGTTTCTTTGTAGGATATGCAAAAGGCACAAGTGGAGGTGTGTTTTATAATCCTCGAGATAATAAGGTGTTTGTATCGACAAATGCCACGTTTCTTGAGAATAATTATATGACAGACTTCAAACCTCAAAGTAAGATAGTCTTGGAGGAATTAAAATATGATGAGATCAGTCAACAACCTGCTAGGATTTTTGTTCCACAAAGCAATGAGACCATATCTTCGAGTCAGAACATCTTACCACCTCGTCGTAGTGGGAGGATATTACGACTACCTTCTCGATATAGACAAGATGGTGAAGCATAAGTTGTTATCACCGATGATGGAAAAGATGACCCATTAACATATAGATATGCAATGAAAGATCATGACAAAGAGAAATGGCTTGAGGCTATGAAACTTGAGATGGAATCCATGTATTCCAACTCAGTCTGGGAGCTTGTAGATCTACCTGAAGGAGTTGACTATGAGGAAACTTTTTCACCAGTAGCCATGCTGAAGTCCATTCGAATCTTGCTTTCCATTGCTGCTCATTATGATTATGAAATATGGCAGATGGATGTCAAGACAGCCTTTTTGAATGACTATCTTGAAGAGACCATCTATATGGAGCAACCAGAAGGTTTTATAAGCAAGGATGAAAAGAAAAAGGTTTGCAAGTTGCAAAGGTCTATCTATGGACTTAAGCAAGCGTCCAGATCTTGGAACATGAGATTTGATTAGGCGATCAAATCTTATGGCTTTATCCAAAATCCTGATGAATCTTGTGTTTATAAATTCATCAAGGACAAGCGAGTGGTTTTTCTAATACTTTATGTTGATGATATTCTACTTATTGGGAATAATGTAGAACTATTATCAGACGTAAAGGCTTGGCTGGCTGAACAATTCCAAATGAAAAATTTGGGAGAAGCAAGTTACATTCTTGGGATCCGTCTTATAAGAGATCGCAAGAAAAAGTTGCTAGCTCTGTCTCAGGCATTGTATATTGACAAGATGCTTGTTAGATATTCAATGCAAAACTCCAAGAAAGGTAACTTACCTTCCCGTCATGGAGTTGTTCTTTCTAAAAGGCAGTGTCCTTCGACACCCCAAAAGGAAGAAGATATGAGACGGATTCCATATGCGTCGGCAGTAGGGAGCTTGATGTATGCTATGTTATGCACAAGACCTGATATATGCTATGCAGTAGGAATAGTTAGTCGTTTTCAGTCAAATCCAGGATTAGATCATTGGGTAGCAGTTAAGCATATTCTCAAGTATCTACGGAGAACGAGGAACTATATGCTTGTTTATTCTGGCAGGGATTTGATTCCAATTGGATATACTGATTCTGATTTTCAATCAGATACAGATGATCGAAAGTCGATATCTGGATCAGTGTTCACTCTTGGTGGGGGAGCTATAGTTTGGAGAAGCATCAAACAATCATGTGTTGCTGATTCAACTATGGAAGTCGAATATGTGGCTGCTTGTGAAGCTGCCAAAGAAGCGGTTTGGCTCCGAAAGTTCTTTACCGATCTGGAAGTGGTTCCAGATATGGACAAGCCATTGTCACTTTATTGTGATAATAGTGGTGCAGTGGCTAATTCCAAAGAACCAAGAAGCCACAAGAGATCAAAACATATTGAGCGGAAATATCATGTGATTAGGGACATTGTGCAACGCGGAGACGTGGCTGTTCTGAAGATTCCATCTGCAGAGAATCTAGCCGATCCTTTTACCAAGACGCTGCTGCTGCAAAGAGTTTTGAGGGGCATCTAGAAGGATTGGGGATTAGAGATATGTCTCATTTGCTTTAGGGCAAGTGGGAGTTTGTTGGGATTTGTATGCCCGACAAGCAAATATGTTCGAAACATGATTGATTAATAAATTTGTGATTCTATTTTATTTCATGTATGCATTTTGATTTGCTTTATAAAATTCATGAAAATTCTGTGATTATTTATATAGCTTTAAATTAAACATATATGTGTATGTAAAATGTTACATGCATATATGCATGGATAAAATTTAAAGAGTAATAAACAAAATTTGTCCATGACTATGATTTGAAGTTGGGAATCTTCAAATCCAAAGTCATAAATACAGTTCATTCCATATGAATGGTATAGTTCTATCCAGACTATATTATGTAGAGACATAAAAATGAATGTATTTTATATAATAAGATTATATTGGACAGGACCCGATAAAATTGAAAAGTTCTAATAATTCCGTTAAATATGGAACATCAATTTTATCATAATGATGGTCATATATGTGATGATCTTAAATCATTATATTTAGCAGACTCCTATATCATATTAATTTATTCTTTAATTTACTCGGTATGGTTTTGTATTTATTACATTTCGTAATCCTTGTATTTTGGGAATGAGTTGAATGAATAGCTGGGAATGCTAACCTGATATAATGAAATCCGTTCATAAGATTCTCTTGTTTGTTAGTTCATGACCTGAACGATTAGCGCGCAAATTCATAAAAGTTATGAATTAATTGTTCACTTGAGAACTAATTGAAGTCAAGGATAAAGATGTAACTGGAGAGGTTGACAGATATTTTATACCTAGCTCCTTTACGAATCTGTTATGGAGGATCATTGCATAGGTAATGACTATATCAATGGACGAATACTTTGAGTAATTAATTCTATAATTCTGAGAGTGCAATTCTGGGTATTTAGTGGAGTTACTCCAGAATTAATAATTTCGTTTGATTAATAAAAGAGTTTATAATTAATCGACGGAATTATTGGAGCTTAGAATTATAGGTCCATCGGTCCCCTCGTCGTCTTCTATCACTGTTCGAACGATTATAATTGCGAAGAAAAATAGTTGTGAATTATTTAAAATAATTATGAATTATTTTACACTCTAATTATTCCATATAGCTCATGTTTGGAAATTATGACAAATGTTGTCTTAATATATTTATTAATAGATAATGTATCTATTTATTAATTTATGAAAATTAATATTTAATTGATTTGATTAATTAAATTTTAATTTAAAAAGATAATATTTCAAAAGTTGAAAATTTGATAATTATTTTAATGAATTATCTTTGATAAATTATAGGATAAATATCAAAGGATTTTATTTTTGATTTTTTAGAAAATTAAAATTAATAATATCCTTAATGGATTTGCTTGATAAGAATTTGATATTGATCAAAGTTAATCAAGAGAAAATAAAATCCTTTTAAAATGCAAAAAGGGACGTGAGCTAGTATTCAGGTAGGAATTGAATTGCTTTTTGATAATTCAATAAAAATCAAAAGAAAAACAACAACAACGTGAGATGTTGTGAAGAAAATAAAAAAGGGTGTTTTTCATTTTTCTGTTTTTCTTGATTTTGGTTTTGAGAAAACTAAAAAATAAAATAGCATCAAGGATTCGTCTCATGTGTTGAGTACACATATCCTTCACTAAAATTAGAGTGTTCTTCGCATTTATTTTCACGCCCACACGTGCCATTTGAGGTGAGGAGATAAGACGAGGAAGATCGTGGTTCAAAGAATCAATTTACAAACAGATCCAGATCTACAGGTATATTTCTAACCTGAGTTCTAAATAATTTTATTATTAATATACTAGAAAATACGGATCCGATTTTTATTGTTCATGTATGAAAAAGTAAATTTTTTTTCCTGTTACCAAAACACGATTTCCGCTGCGCATGAACTCTGAAAACCAACACTTAGGTGGTTCTGTCATGTAACTACAAAGAAATATGTTTTAGCAGCTCCACCTTCACCCTCACTCGGTGCTCTCAATCTTTAGTAGTAAGAAACATGCATGATATTGAAACTCATAAAAAATTCCATCTTTCACTCACTACTGGCAACTCAAATGTTGTTTCGATTGTTAGATAGTTAGTGATTTCGTTATGAGAATAGAGGAGAAAATAAATGAATCCCACATTTAAAAGTTACAAAAGGAAATAAATGTTTATATACATTTATTGCACCAATTTGATTCAAATTGATTGGTGGTAATTTTGGAGGGAAACATAAATTTGGCTATGAATTAATATTATATATTATATAGTCAAAGATGGGCATTTGCGCACTTGGGCCTTGTTGTTAAATTAATTAACAATTAATCATTTTTAATTGATTTATTGGTAACTGTTATATAATAGTTGATATAAAAAGAAGGGTCCATTGCAACAGATTGTTTCAATTAAAAAATGTACATTGCCAAAAGGTACTTAAAGTATATTATATACCTGTATAATTCCAAAATTCGAAATTATCAAAAAAGTCATTATCTCTTCATCTAAAACTTCTTATTTGTTCTTGGGTGAAATTCCAGATTTGCTATCTTGAATTTTCGGTTTGTCTTTGTAGAAATCCTGGAGGGATACCGCCATAAACCCATCAGCACTTGTAGTGAGGGCATTAATTCCTTAAGAATAGTGAACACACTATGAAAGTCGTTTTCCATATTCTGTTATTTGGTTCCATTATTTCTTACAATCTTAAGAAATTAAAATTTTACTGTAATGGAGGCTACTGGTACTGGTTCGGATTCTGTATTCAACAAGATGTTCAATCTAAAAGTGTTCAGATTGAATCGTGTCGATGGAATAAATTTTACTCGCTGGAAGGACAAGTTGTTATTTCTTCTTACAGAGTTGGGAATTGCCTATTTATTGAGTGCTGATCTTCCTGCAATTCCAGAACCATCCGACAAGGACACTGGTGAGATTAAGGCATCTCAAAAGAAACGTGATGAAAACGAAGTTCGCTGTAGAGGTTTTATCTTGAACTCACTTTCTGACAGATTATATGATTTAAATCACCACAAGAAATCTGGAATGCCTTGGAAAATAAATATACTTCTGAAAAACAAGGCACAAACAGATTCGTGGGTATGAAATTTTTTGAGTTTCAAATAGTAAATGGTAAATTTGTCATGAATCAAGTTGATGGATTATTATTGTTGGTTTCTAGACTCAAGGATTTAAAAGTGGATGTTTCTGAATCTCTTCAAGTGGCTGTTGTAATTGCAAAATTACCAACTACTTGGAATGACTATAGAAAAAAGTTATTACATACTACTGAAAACTTCACCATAGACCAATTAATAAAGCATATTCGAATTAAAGAAGAAACACGAATTCGTGAGAATAAATATGCTTTCGAATCTGGTTCTAAGGTGAACAATGTTGAGTGTAGAAAAACAAATAATAATTCCGAAAATTCTAACAAATCTGGAAACAAAAGAAAGTTTGATGATGTTTCACAGGAAAACTCTTCTAACAATAAGAAAAACAAGTCTTGTTTCTTCTGTGGTAAAAAAGGTCATTTCAAGAAAGAATGCAGGTTTTATAAGAAATTAAAGATGGAGGGGAATGCTGGACAGAAAAAGGCAAATGTGATTAAAAATCAAGCATCTCTTTCGGAAATCATTGCTATGGTTAAAGCATTAGATATTAGTATGATAACTGAATGCAATATGGCAACAAGTGAAATTTTTGCAGATTGGTGGTATGATTCTGGTGCTACTGTTCACATTTGCAACAACAAAAATTTCTTCAAGAATTATGAAGTTGCAGCAAATGATGAAAAAGTTTTGATGGGGAATCATGAAACTGCTAGAGTTCTTGGAAAAGGAACAGTTGAACTACAACTTACTTCTGGAAAAAAGTTAATTTTAATGAATGTTTTTCATGTTCCCGATGTTAGAAAGAATTTAGTTTCTGCCAATTCATTATGTAAAAAGGGCCTTAAGGCTGTCATAGAGGCAGAAAAGATTATTTTCTCTAAGAATGATGTATTTGTTGGACAAGGTTACTCTTGTGATGGCATGTTTAAACTAAGTATTAATAAAGTTGATGTTTCTATTTACATGATTGAGTCATCTTTTGATTTATGGCATGCTCGTTTATCACATGTTAATTTTAGATCACTAAAATATATGTCTAAACATGGGTTGATACCTAATGTTGCTAAACATGGTGGGAAATGTGAAATATGCATACAAGCCAAAATGACTAAGAAACCATTTTCTAGTAATGAAAGAACAACAAAATTGTTAGGACTTGTGCATTCTGACATTTGTGAATTAAATGGACATTAACTAGAGGTGGTAATAGATATTTTATCACATTTATTGATAACTGTTCTAGATTCATATATGTTTATTTAATGAGAACCAGAGATCAAGCATTTGATATGTTCAAGGTTTACAAAGTATTGGTTGAAAATCGATTGGAAAATAAAATTAAAATCCAACGAAGTGATCGAGGAGGTGAATACTTTTCCAATGAATTCTCCATGTTTTGTGAAGAAAATGGTTTGATTCACCAAGCAAGTGCACCTTATACCCCACAACAAAATGGCCTGGCTGAAAGGAAAAGTAGAACTTTGGTGGATATGATAAATGATATGTTAATGCATGCTAGATTACCAATGAATCTATGAGGAGAAGCCTTATTAACAGCTTGTTTTGTGTATAACAGAATACTTTCCAAGAAATTTAAGGTTTCACCATATGAGATATGGAAAGGAAGAAAGCCTAACTTAAATTTCTTAAGGGTATGAGGCTACTTAGCCTATTATAGAGTTCCGGATCCTAAACGAATAAAATTAGGACCAAGAGGAGTTAAAAGTATTTTTGTGGGATATGCTGAGAACTCAAAAGCAGATAGATTATTAGATATTGAGTCTAATGTAATTATAGAATCTAAGGACGTTGAGTTCTTGGAATCTAAGTTTGCTGGCGATTCAAAGATTTCACACAATAATGAGGAAAATTTAACTCCAACTGTAACTCAGAGTAATCCTACAAAAACAAATGATTATGATACAGTAACTCGAGATGATACTATTGTAACTCCGAGTACTGGTTTGGATCTTAGCTCTTCTCCAAATAAAATTAAAAGAAAGGCAAGTGAATCTCTTACAGAACCTAGGAGAAGTCAGAGGGCTAGAAAAGAGAAGAGCTTAGATCCTAATTTTATTGATTCTCAAGCATTAGTATTTCTAGTTGAAGGAAATAAGGATGATGTATTAAATAAAATACCAATAATTTTAAATTTAGAAGAGGATCCTAAATCTTATAAAGAAGTTATGATCTTAATGGATTCATCTTTCTGGAAAGAAGCAATAAATGATGAAATGGATTCTCTTCTATCTAATGGCACATGAGTATTGACAGATTTACCGCCTAATTCTAAACCCATCGGAGGCAAATGGGTGTTTAGAAGGAAATACAATACCGATGGATCTCTACAAACCTTCAAATCAAGACTAGTTGCTAAAGGTTTTAGACAAAAGGAAGAGGTTGATTATTTTGATACATATGCCCATGTTGCAAGGTTTAATTCAATTAGGGTGTTGTTTGCTTTAACATCAATTTATGACTTATATGTTCATCAAATGGATGTTAAAACAGTATTCTTAAATGGTTATCTTGATGAAGAAGTCTACATGGAGCAACCTGAAGGGTTTGTGCTTTCTGGAAATGAGAATAAAGTTTGTAATATGGTTAAGTCACTATATGGATTAAAACAAGCTCCGAAACAGTGGCATGAAAAATTTGATAATGTTATTGTTAGCTCCATTTTTATTGGCAATTTTCGTAACAAAACAAGTTCAATTGAGTTGTAATGAGTCTTGAAGATCTCGGAGCAATTGGACAAGTATTTGGCAACATGAGATAGATATTTCAGAGTGACGTTTACTCTTTTGCATATTTCAGAAGCTTTAAAGCTCCAATTGACATGAGGTCAGTTGTATTGGAAAGTAGGCTCGAAGACGATCGCGTACATATAAATAACTCATGATTTGGCCAAAAGACAAGAAAGTTACAAGCGTTTTAAGTTGCCCTTAAAAACCAGTCCGCGTTCCGCGTTCGTGTTGAGTTCGAACGTTTTCGAGGCAGAATCTTTGCGTTTGAGTTGCGTTCGAACGTATCTGCGTAAGTAGGTTTTCTTAGACACATTTTTAAGCCAAAATAACACTAGGAAACCTTTTTTCCTTTGCCCTACCTATATAAACAAACATTGAGCCACTTTCCCCAATGGTTGAAACATATCTTCCTTGAGCCAAATCTCTCAAAAGCTTTCAACTCTCTTTGATTTCACCTTGAAGACTCTTTGATTCTTTTGTCTTCTATTTTTTTGGTGAAATCAAATCTTTGATAAATCTTCAACACAACTTAACCCAAATTCCCTAAGCCTTTAGAGTTTTTTAAAAGGAAGTTTGGTAGTCGGAGTTCCGGCGTCATTGGTGATACAATCTACTCAGAGACTTAAGAGATTCTGAAGAAAATCGTGGGTCGCGGGCTTGAGGAGTTGCCTTGAGTTCTTGCAGTATTGAGGTACTTGAGTCGGTGGAGTTGCAACTATAAGTCTTGACCATCGCTGTGTAAGTTTTTCTCTATATAGTGGATTCGGGTGGTAGCCTATACCCAGAGTGGTTTTTTACTCGGAAGAGTTTTCCACTCCGTCACCAAAATTATTGTGTTGAATTTTGTGTGATTGGTTTATTTTTTGCAATTTATGTTTCGCTTTAAATTAATATTGTGGATTTTATTGTTGTTGGTTGATTTGGTAATTGCATGTTTCAATTTCATAGTAGCAGTAATTAGGACTTGTCCTGTTTTTTGCTTGTTATTCCGCATAAGGTCAGAAACTTTGTGTAAAATTGAATTTTCAATTGTTATCAGAGCCTGAACTTTATCATTGACCCTTTAACTATGGAGCGTAGTCAACCCTTAAATTTTGATACCCTCACATATCGTGATTTGGCCTTGTTTACAACGAAATTTAAGAAATTTCTTAAACTTAAGAAGAGTGGCCATAACAGTGATAGAGATATGGAGAATAAGCCTAGAGAGAGTAGGCATAGCAGGAGAGAGTCTAGATGGGATAAGGATAATAGATCCCGAGGTGTCCAGTGCCATGAATGTGAAGGATATGGGCACGTTAGATTTGAGTGTCCCACATACCTTAGGGCTAAAGACAAGAAAGTCATGACAGCCTCTCTTAGTGATTCCGAAGGTGATGACTCTCCTAAAGGAAATTATATGGCTTTTACTGCTAGTGTGTCAGAGGAGAAAGAGACTGTTGTTAATGATGATGATTCAGAAGTCTCTCTCGATGAGTCTGTAGATGAGGAAAGTCTTCAAGTAGCTTATATTGAACTGTTTAATGAGAGTTTAGCTATTAAGAAGACCAATATTGAGGTCAATAAGAGGCTGAAACTAGTTGAGCTAGAAAAGAATAAAGCTCAAGCTAAATTTGAGCAAAATATTTTGATGGTTGATGACCTAGAGGAGAGGAACAAAGGCCTAGTTAATAGAGTCCAAATATTAGAGACCGAACTTGAAGATGCTAGAACCCAATTGTCCGTATTTTCTATTGAGAATAAAAAGTTGGACCGTATGTTAGGTATGAGTTTTGAGCCTACCTGTGATAAGGCATCAACATCTAGAGCCATACCTAAACCTTCTAAATGTGACTTAGTTAAAAAGCCTATTGAGTGTAGTCATGTGATTCCTCCGTCTGTTCCTCGTCCTGGGACCCAACCTCGATCTAGAGGTGTTGTGGGTAAACCTCGCTCTCATCCGAGGTTTGTGCCTGTTTGCCATCACTATGGCAAGGCATGACACATTAGGCCTAAGTGCTTCATGTTGCACAAGCAAAAGAATAGGCTTAAAAGTATGTCTCCTAGATTTGATTCTTCAAATCTAATGTCTCAAGTTTCTGCACTAACTAAACAAACTCAATTCCTGAGTGAGAAACTTGCTTTGTTGTCTGTGAATACTCATTTGGAAGAGGTTCCTAGAAAGGTTTGGGTGAGGAAGCAAGATGTCTTCCCTTATACTTCTGAATGTCTTGATCATGACAGGCATGATGAGAGTGCACTTCGGTGTAACTCTGCTTAGAAGTTACATTTTATTTTCCCATTGCATATGTGTGTGCGTGTGTTTTATGTTTCTGCACGTTTATTTTATTTTTTTCACTACATATGGGTGTGTGTCTTGTTTTTGTTATATATCCCTTGGTATATAGGATGGAAACCCGGACATAAATTTCATAGCTGATTCCGAATGGACGGTAGTATGATCTGCACTCGGGATATAACTCCACGTACCATTGGATGTTTTACAAGCCTATTTGTGTTTTTATTTTTATTTGTTAAAATCTGAAAAATACAAAAAAAAATAGAAAATGAAAAAGACAAAAATTATTTTATTTTACGGCTTGTTAGAGCATGAAAAGCTTATGCATGTGATCCTGGTATGTAGGATATATGATTATGCATGTATGGTATGCTTTTATTTTTCTTGATACTCTATATACATGAGTGTGTGTGATAAAAACCTTTCGTATATACTGTGCTTGCACCTCTCATACACGTTTTTATTTTATCAAGGCTTGGTCGCATGTATGAGTTTTTGGAATGAAAATCTAATCTCTTTCATGCTTTATTTGCTCAATAGTATGACCTTTGACTAGTTGACCTTGTGTTATCCCCTTTTGCTAAAGTAAAAAGAAATATATTTAAACAAAAAAAAAAGATGAAACTCAAGTGCAAAAGAGCCAATGTGGCCAAATTCAAAACATAAGGGCAAAAACCCTTCACTCGAAAGAGTTGTTAAATATGAGCTCATGATATTTGTGGGGGTAAACATATAGCATGCAACCAATTTGCTTATTTTCAGGTCCTAGTAGTGCTGGGTTTGAACACCTATTTTTTGGACTTGTTTTGTTTAGAGATGGATTTCTTTGGATGTGTCCATCTCATAAAATAAGGTCTTAAGCCTTGATTCGTTGTGCACTTTATTTTTCACGCAAATGCTTGATATACTTTGGTGTTTATATCATATGCATAAGTGTTGTATTTAGCCACTTTTAAAATGATGCATATTGTTTCATGTCATAAACAGCTGAATACTGACTGTGTATCATTGTATCAACTTGAAATGCTGTTTCAGTCATTTTTTGACAGGATTTTTTATTTATCTTAGTATGTGCCTGTGTGTGCTTCATGTTATTGCATACCAATTTTTTTCTTATTTCTTGTGCACTTTTCTGAGTTTTGATTTACTCCCCGTGTGTTATTTTACTAACTGTATGTGCCTGTTAGTGAGGGGGAGTAATTTCTGTCTGTTTATGCTCTTGCATGTGTTGTCTCCTATTCTTCTGTTATTTTTCCTGTTTCTTTTACCCTTTCTCATTTCGTGCCAAAAAGGGGGAGAGTAATATATTAAGGGGGAGAGCCTTAATATATAGGAGGGAACCGTAGAATATCATTTAGATATCTCCGTTTTAAGGGGAGTTAAGATTAAAGGGGAGAGGGATTTCTACTTCTATATGCATGAGATTTTTACTTGCTTTATGTTTTACTTGATTATCCCAATGCTTTTCACGGTATGTTGTTGTTTATGGATGTTTCAGGTAGCAGATATGTTGTTGTGGTGGCATTTATGTCAAGACTACTTGGTTAGGTATTAGATCGAGTCTTTATGTAATAAGTCATTGTTTTGATGGTTGACAGTTGATGTTGGAATGTATGTCATAGAGCTACATGTGATGTAAACGGTTTTATGTGTTTTATGAAATAAAACCATGCATTATTCATTTATCAAATTGCTTGTTTAATTTTTGCATATTATATATCATCTTAAATACCTTAGATTACTTATGTGCCTTCAGACTTAGTGTATGAGTGTCATACACAAGAGGATTTAAGTCTGAAGTTAGTAATCTTAAATAGTTCATAGAAAGCAAACAAAGCAGGTACTTTGTTTGTGATTTATCTATAGCTGCGGTCCATTCTATATTTGTATGGTGATCTTGATCCGGATCGTCCATGTAGAGACATGAGAATGGAGGCACCTTGTATGATGCGATCATATAGGACTGGACCCAGATGGAAATGACATTCTTATAATATCCGTTAGACTAAGAAAGTCATTTCGATCTATTAGATGGTCATATATAGATTGATCTTAATCCTGAGTGTACTACAAACTCCTGCATGGCAGGCTATGTCCTTTGATTTACAAAGGTGAGGTTGGTGTAGCAGTCCCGACCAATAGCTACGTACTTTGGTGACACAGTTTGTTTTGTAGCTAGGAATGTTTTACATAGACATGGAGTTCACTCCTTCTTGCGAGAAGTAGATGAGTATCTTTCTTAAGGGTTGATTTGGTACTTGAACGGTTTGAGCGCTCAAGTCTTTCTATTACGAATAGAAAGATTAAAATTCATAATAGTTATGAATAAATCATTCATTAGAGAATCAATGGTACTTAAGGTAAAAATAATTAGAGGGGTATAACGGACATTATGACCCGACTCTAATTACGAGATACTCGTGAATGGTCAATTCATATGTAATGACTATATCGGTGGACATCGACTTGGTTCAGCTTAATTTATCATCTGCGGCAACGAGAGTGCAATTTCAGGTTTTTAGTGGAATAACTCGGAGTTAATAATTCGGAATATTTAATTAAGAGCTTAATTAATATTTCGAGATCATTGGAGCTCGGAACCGTAGGTCCATTTGGTCCCCGTGCTAGCTCGATATACTATAGCGGATTTAATATAATTGGATAGTCCAATTATATACTCACAAAAGAATAATATTATTAATATGATTAATAATATTAATTATGTCACACTTGAAACTATATATTAAAAGTTAATGTATGATATTAATAATTATATGATAATTATTAAATATAAAATTATTAGATTATATTAGATATAATTTAATAAGGCCATTATTGGAATTTCAAACATTGGGTTTTGGAAATCCTTTATTATATGTGGAAGTTACACATTTATGAAAGGTAGTAACTATTTGATTTTGTAACATATCTTTTAATTATGGAATTAAAGACTTGATGTTATAAAATTTTTTATTTTATTCCTTGCTTGACCGAATTCTCTAAGGCAATAAGAGAAAGGATTTGTTTGTTTTTGGAAACAAATAATCCTTGGCATTAATTTGGAAGTTATGACTTTCAAAATTGATTAATTGTTTATTTAATTTTGTAACATATTTTCAATAATGGTAATTGAAAATTTATTATTAAAAAATTTAAATAATTCCTTGTGATGGCTGAATTTGAGGATTGAATGGAGAGGGATTGGTGTTTTTGTTTTGGAAACAATTGACCTAAGTATAAAAAGAAAATTTGATTTTCTTTTGACACTATCTCCCATTCTTGCAACCCTAGGCATCTTCTTCTTCTTCTCTATTCTCTCAAAAGTTGAGAAACACCATTAGAGAAAAATAAGAAGAAAAACAAAACTAAGTGTGTTTGATATCTCTAAATCGTTTAGGGATTCTTTTTGTGAGTGTAGCCCACACTACTTTCCGTTGGTAACGAGTCATAGCACGAAAGACTTTGTGGTGACGAACAAATCATCTTCTTCCTCTAATCTTATAGGTCATGGAAGTGAGGCTTTATTTCACCTCATTGTCACACCTTGGTTACTCGTTTCGGGGCTTGTTTTGTTTTATTTTAATTCGGGTTTTTGGGAAACACTTTGGGGATATTTTGGGGCTGAGTTGAGATTTTTTTAAGTGGAAAAATCAGACCTTATACACCCTTGCGGTTCACGCAAATAGGGGACTGATTTGTGTGCAGTTCCGTTGTGTAACGGGTCCAAAACAGTCCAGTTTTTCACTGCAGTTCGGGGGGCTGTTCGGGGACTGTTTCGGGGGTATTCCGGGGCTGAAATCTTGTCCGAAACAGAAGCAAAATTTCAGTATACCTGCTGTTCAGATTTGGCAAAAGGAAGGGGAAAGCAGAAAATTTTTTCAAGTCTGATCCGTGTGCCTAAGCCGCTTTCGCTGCGCGAGGAAAGCGTTTCCTATAGTTGACTATTTTATATTTTGGTCTATTACCGTAGTCTTTTTGTATTAGGTAGTGTTTTTTCACGGAATGCCAAAGGGGGAGATTGTTAGTTCCATTTTTATTGGCAATTTCCGTAACAAAATAAGTTCAATTGAGTTGTAATGAGTCTTGAAGATCTCGGAGCAATTGGACAAGTATTTGGCAACATGAGATAGATATTTTAGAGCGACATTTACTCTTTTGCATATTTCAGAAGCTTTAAAGCTCCAATTGACATGAGGTCAGTTGCATTGGAAAGTAGGCTCGAAGATGATCGCGTACATATAAAGAACTCATGATTTGGCCAAGAGACGTGAAAGTTACAAGCGTTTAAGTTTCCCCTGAAAACCAGTCCGCGTTCCGCGTTCGTGTTACGTTCGAACATTTTCAAGGCAGAAACTTTGCGTTTGAGTTGCGTTCGAACGTACCTACGTAAGTAGGTTTTCTTAGACACGTTTTAAGCCAAAATAACACTAGGAAACCTTTTTCCTTTGCCCTACCTATATAAATAAACATTGAGCCACCTTCCCCAATGGTTGAAACATATTTTCCTTGAGCCAAATCTCTTAAAAGCTTTCAACTCTCTTTGATTTCACCTTGAAGACTCTTTGATTCTTTTGTCTTCTATATGTTTGGTGAAATCAAATCTTTGATAAACCTTCAACACAACTTAACCCAAATTCCCTAAGCCTTTATAGTTCCTTAGGAGGAAGTTTGGTAGTCGGAGTTTCGGCGTCATTGGTGATACAATCTACTCAGAGACTTAAGAGGTTCTGAAGAAAACCGTGGGTCGCGGGCTTGAGGAGTTGCATTGAGTTCTTGCAGTATTGAGGTACTTGAGTCAGTGGAGTTGCCACCATAGGTCTTGACCATCGCTGTAAGTTTTTCTCTATATAGTGGATTCGGGTGGTAGCCTATACCCGGAGTGATTTTTTACTCGGAAGAGTTTTCCACTTCGTCACCAAAATTATTGTGTTGAATTTTGTGTGATTGGTTTATTTTCCGCAATTTATATTTCGCTTTAAATTAATATTGTGGATTTTATTGTTGATGGTTGATTTGGTAATTGCCTGTTTCAATTCCATAGTAGCAGTAATTAGGACTTGTCCTGTTTTTTTCTTGTTATTCCGCGTAGGGTCAGAACCTTTGTGTAAAATTAAATTTTCAGTTATATTGTCAAATGGATTAAAACATAATGGAGCTGATAGATACATTTACTGTAAATTCATAGATTATGGTGTGATGGTATGTCTTTATTTTGATGACATGCTAATTATAGGAACTAATATGCAAGACATAAATGATACTAAGAAGTATTTAACTTTTCAATTTAAAATGAAGGATTTGGGAGAAGTTGATACTATCTTAGGTATCAAAGTTAAAAAATATAGTGGGGGCTTCGCTTTATGTCAATCTCACTACATTGACAAGGTTCTTTCCAAGTTTAATCATTTGGGTATAAAAGAATTTAATACTTCATTTGATGTTTCTAATAAACTGGTTGAAAATTCAGGAAGATCCGTGAGTCAATTAAGTTATGCTAGTGCAATTAGGAGCTTGATTTATGCAATGCATTGCACTAGACCAGATATTGCATATGTTGTTTGTAAATTATCAAGATATACACATAATCTTGGAATTGAGCACTAGAAAGCAATAGGAAGAGTTATTGGTTATCTTAAAAGGACAAAATCCTATGAGTTAGTTTACAATAGATTTCCTTCGGTATTAGAAGGATATTGTGATGCCAGTTGGATAACTAGTGTTAATGATAACAAGTCAACATCTGGCTGAATTTTCACTTTATGTGGATGAGCTATTTCATGGGCTTCAAAGAAACAGACGTGTATAACTCACTCTACTATGGAGTCTGAGTTTATTGCTTTAGCAGCTGCATGTAAAGAGGTAGAATGACTAAGAAATTTATTGCTAGATATAAAATTGTGGCCACAACTTATGCCAGCTGTCCTTTTGCACTGTGATAGTGAAGCAACTATGTCTAGGGCATTTAGCTAGATTTACAATGGAAAATCTAGACATATTGCTTTAAGACATTAGTACATAAGACAACTAATTTCCGATGGTATCATCACAGTTGTCTATGTAAGGTCCAAAGACAACCTCGCTGACCCATTGACAAAAGGACTCTCGAGAGATATGATAATGAGCACAGCAAGTGCTATGGGTCTAAAGGTAATATGATATGTCACTAGTAATGAGAACTTACCTCAATTATTGTTTCAACAATTCTAGGGGTTTAAAAGGTAACGACAAGTTATAGTTTGTGACATTTAGCAAGTACTTGAAATTATAGTACTTATGGAAAAGAGGGTGAGTATAAATTACTCTTAATGAAGAAACAGAGTTCGGTTAGGAACTAAGTAAGTCCAAATCAAAGACTTGGTTAAATCTTTACCTATGTAAACACAAGAAGTGGTGCCGCTTCAATCAAAGTTTGGGATATTAAACTTTGTAAGTATTTATGAATCAGAAGGTAGCACGAAGCCATATTATGGTGCTAAAGCTCACGGTGAACATATAAAGAAGTTGATTTGATTTAATTGTTTAATGTGTATAGTTTTTCCGTTTTGTCAATTAAGGAATTGAGGTTTAAAGGGTATTAATATAACCATCAATTTCGACAAAACTTGAAATGCTTATACGAGTAGTAGGTTAAAGTCGAAAGACACCTATTATATACATTAAATTTTAAATCAAACATATAAATCACTAAGTGGGGGATTGTTAGATAATTAGTGATTTGGTTATGAGAATAGAGGAGAAAATAAATGAATCCCACATCTAAAAATTACAAAAGGAAATAAGTGTTTATATACATTTATTGCACCAATTTGATTCAAATTGATTGGTGGGAATTTTGGAGGGAAACATAAATTTGGCTATGAATTAATATTATATATTATATAGTCAAAGATGGGCACTTGGGCCTTGTTGTTAAATTAATTAACAATTAATCATTTTTTATTTTCGAAACTGATTAATCTTTTTTAATTGATTTATTAGTAATTGTTATATAACAGTTGATATGAAAGGAAGTGTCCCTTGCAACAGATTGTTTCAATTAAAAAAGATGTCCATTTCCAAAAGGTACTTGAGGTATATTATATACCTGTATAATTCCAAAATTCGAAATTATCAAAAAAGTCATTATCTCTTCATCTAAAACTTCTTATCTGTTCTTGGGTGAAATTCCAGATTTGCTATCTTGAATTTTCGGTTTGGCTTTGTAGAAATCCTGGAGGGATACTGCCATAAACCCAACAACACTTGTAGTGGGGGCATTAATTCCTTAAGAATAGTGAACACACTATCAAAGCCGTTTTCCATATTCTGTTATTTGCTTCCATTATTTCTTACATCGTTTCCGCAATTTCACTAAAGATTCATAAAATTTCTCAACACCAGGCAAATATTTAGAGTTGTTTGTGGGTGACAAAATCTAACATTTAATATTAGGGTTTATAAATTGAAGTCTTTTCCTCTCAAATCAATTGTTGGAAATGAACAAAAGCTATCAATTGATGCGTGTTTATAGTTCTATCCCCATTAGTTCCCTGTACAAAGCTATCTTTAATTGTTTTTGTTGTAAATACCCACTGTAGTTTTCACCTTATAGCAGCAAGAACTTGTTTCCAGATTAACAATACTCACACGACTTATTTCCAATGAACAATAGCACAATCAAGATCTGTCAAGAAGAATAAATGAATGGAAAATAATCCAATACAACAGAGCAAGATTTACGTGGTTCGGCGTAAGCCTACATCCACGGGACAAGAACAGATTTGATGCTTCTCATTTTTCAATCAATGGAGGTTTACACTTTCTATCTATCTCACAATAAAGAAGACTATCTGAATCTATTTATTTGATTCTTCTCACTTACAAAACTCTCTCATTTGTAATCACAGATATCCAGTAAGCCAACACACTACTGACTTTATACTAGGTTAGCAAGTCACGTGAAATGCAGCTGACAGTTGCAACTTGCAACTGATTTAGTTATCACACCAGAAAACAGTTGTAGCTGGCTTACTCATCTCCTATTTTACACACTTGAACAACATCAGGTCAACAAAGCCATACACTCTGAAAGCAGTGGTTGAATCACAAGTTCTACAAATCTCCACCTTGATTCAAGCACTAAATCAATCCTGCCATATTACTTTACATCTTAATAATGTGTTACTCATATCAAGTCCAAACATTTCTTGAACTTGATAATCTGGAACTGAAATCGCCTCAATCCGATATCAGAATAAAATGTTGGGGCCAAAATACGAAAATTACGCAAGGTTAGAATTTCTGAAATTACTTTTTGTAATAAATGGTAGTTGATTTAGGACTCGGAGCTTGAAAAAACTCTCATGTGACTTCCTTGTACGTTTACAAAAATTCATATAATTCTAGGAGATCAGATCTAGTTTATACTTTCTGGTGGTACTCCACTTTCTACTGGTTAGTTAACTGAAAAAATATGTGGTTGGAAGCTACATGTAATCTCGCTAAACTATGCAAGTCGAGGTCACTGTATATGTATAATCTCTCCGTCACAGGCTATCCATATTATACATAAGATATAGATAAAAACGTCAAATCCATTCGGTATAATATAGTCGACTTTCAATTTATGATCTCTAAATAACACTCAGAACTGATTTTCAAAATTATTCCACGGCCATGGATTTACTAGATCGTAAACACGTGACGATATCGATGTCCTGTACACATGACTGACAGATTCTATCTTGATACGCACAGGATATCATGAGCATCAGTCAACACCCAACGAACAGGCGGAGGTCTGATCTAAATAGATCGGTGACGTGACTGCCATCAAAGTATGGAGGATAACTCATATATCCACAGTGCTATCTCAAGTCAAATGACCACTATGCTCGCTCAACTCGAGAAGATTCCTATTGACGTTGGTGTACCATTTATTATGAAATCTTCAGTGAGTCGTTTAGTATTTATCAAATAAACACCTATATATATATATACGAGTCTCCTGAGACTCATGGTTCATTGGGATAAACCATCGAACCAAGTCACGATATACGACATGTACTGGTCTCATCGGATTTTACTAACCGACCCGTGTTAGTAAATCTTGACCAGGAACTTTATTTAAGGATATACAACTTATAGTGACGCATCTCAATGACAATTACAAACTACGTTGTAATTGCGCACTACGTTGTAAATCATAGGGTGTTTGTCTAATATACACGTATCACTAAATCAGATTTAGTTTCGATTTAATCGTAATTGAATATCCAATCGTAATTAGATCGAATATGTGTATAAAAGACAAGAGGTGCTACCATTAAATAATTAATATTATGGAAAATGGAATTGCTCGTATTCATGAAACAGACATAAATACGATCCGGATTAGCACTCCGAGCACCAACCCTAACAATTATCTGTGTCAATCAGTGACTTTCTACAGCTAGTCAAGAGTCGTCAATAAACTGGAAAGAATATGAATTTTATTTGTGAAATTATCACAATTTATAAAATATATTATAAATAAAAATTACATATATTTTCATATCACTACCTTCACCCTTTACCCCAACATGATAAAAATTAGCAGAAAAATATATAAATAAAAACACTCATAATTTTATTAATAAAAGAAAAATAAATTACAAAAGAAAAATACACACAAGAGCTCATCCACAAAGTCTCAGAGAGACTGGAAATTTACAGAAGAAAATGAGACGCTGAACACCTCTTGCAATATTTGCTCAATTCTTTTTTTTTTTTGAATTTTGTCCTTACTTGTTTTGTCAAAGCATGCAAATTTCTTTACATGTTTTGACAATCCCTTCACCTTTCCATCGAAGGTGGAGGCTTGTTTATTTTTTATTTTTATTTTTTTTGTCTTTTTTTGTTTGTTTGTGTTTTTTAATAATTACATATAACACACTTTAGACTTTTCATCAATTTCGGTCTTGAAAACTTTAGAACTAGAAAATCTTATAAACATCAAAGTTGTAGATAATTGAGTTTTCTTTAATTTGGAACTGGAATCGCCTCAATCCGATATCGGAGTAAAATATTGAGGGGCCAAAATACGAAAATTATGTAAGGCGGGAATTTCCGAATTACTTTTTGTAATAAGTGGTAGTTGATTTAGGACACTTTCATGTGACTTCCTTGTGCGTTTACAAAAATTCATATAATTCTAGGAGATCGGATCTAGTTTATACTTTCGGGTGGTACTCCACTTTCTACTGATTAGTTAACCGAAAAAACATGCAGTTGGAAGCAACTACTTGTTTTCGAATACTGGTGTCTCAAGTGATGATGTATATTTATGTTTGTGAAGTTTTATAGTTTGAGATTGCTTGGGCTATTGTATAAAACTTTTCTTTTCTTTTTGAAATTTAATATTTTTATGGGTACATTAGATTTACAAGTGGAATCATCGACCTAAAGACTTTAGCTGCTGATGGGACAAGAATATGAAGAGATATACTTGTGTTTTTCAATTACAAGAACATCGAATCATGTTTCGTTCTCCTTCAATATTTTTGAATATTGAAGATAAATTTTCCGGTCATATTTAGATGAGAATAGGGAGCAAGGAGGAAGAAGATCTGTTCAATTAAGTAGTAACCATTCTAGAAGGAAAATGAAATTTAAATAAAGCGCCAGCGATTACGTTAGAAGATGAGGTGGCGTGATGATACGGTGACGTAGAGTAGAGAGAGAGAAATGATATTGACTTGACACTTGATGCTTGCACCGAATTCCCAGTATACTGACAGCCTTGTTCTTCAATCAAGTACATTTCCCCTTCTCTCCGCTCGGCTCGGCTCAGCTAAGCTCCTTAATTCGGCTTCTGCCACTTTAGTAACGCTGATATTACGGCGTTTATTTACCTGTAGCTAATTTTTTTCTTGGAAAATTTATATAAATCAAATAATGTTATAAGAGTGCATTTTGGCACAGTGTATTACATTATATTATATTGTATTATGTAATGCAGGATATATTATATTAAAATTTATTGTATTATTTAAAGTTGTATCTTACACCGAATATATTATGTTAATATTATACAATATTTGATGTTATATTAAATTCTATTAATTTTGTAGCAATTTATTAAAATTATTTTTAAAGAAAAATACTATTTGAAGAACCTATTTCCAATTTTTTTTTCCAGTCAAATGCTAAACCCCTACTTTTTTCACACTCTCAAGTTATGGGTGTTCACGGTTTCGGTTCAAATCACAACCCGATCCAAACCGCACTGACCCGAATCAAATCACGCGATTTTGAAAAATATTAAAAATGATTTCGGTTCATCCTGAACCGAACCATAAATTTTGGATCGGTGAACTGTTTTGACCCAAACCGCGACCCGAACCGTCCAAACCGCCAACCCACGTTCAAATTAGACATTATTTTATATTTTTCTTCTTCTTTAACCATGAAATTTAAGATATCAATGATCATATGATAATATGCACTGTATAAATAAAAATTAAGTATTTTTTCTCTTCAATTATTATGTGAAAACACACAAAATTTTCTTTAAAAAATTTTAATCCAAACCGCCGACCTAAACCGTCCAAACCGATGAACCGCTGCGGTTTTCTTTATCAAATTTACGATTTCGGTTTCTAATTTTTCAAACCGCCAACTTGCACGGTTTGAGATATAAAACGAAAAAATAAATCTGAATCGCACCGCGAACACCACAACCCCAAGTTATAACAAATTGCAAAGTCGATATTTAAAATTAAAATACTAACTGTTTTATCTTCACCACAACTGTGGTAACGGTGGATGAGCCGCATGTGTGTTGCTGCTGGTGCACAATAAAGACCAAGGCCAAAGCGAAGCAATTGTTCGCATAATATAGGTGTTAGTGTCCTACACATGTCACAAGATCTCTAAACGTGATTATTGTGTGAATTTAACAAGTAAGTTGCAGAATACTTACATTGCTTGGTAGAGAATTTTCCAAAAATTTCCTTGAATGTATGGAAGATCCAAGCTTTGATTTGAATTACAAACTCAATGGTGAGTTTCCCTATCACCTTTATTTGACTCTCTATGTGCTAGCAAAGATGAATTTTTGTAACAAAAATTCAAAGAAAAAGAAGAGAAGAATCGGCCATGGGAGGTGGAGAGGAAAGAGAGATGTGTGAATAGTAATTTTCAAAAAGTGTGTGTGTGTTATGTGTAAAAGTTGTAATAAATACAAGCCAACTACATCCATTACTAATAGTGACATGTGATGTTAGTGAAGTAGGTCCCACCACTTTCAAATTCCAAATTTGAGTTGGCTTACACAACACACTTTGGGCCCAAGTTCGTTTAATCCGATTAAACGAATTTTTCGTCGCGACGTAATTAAATCTAATTAATTAAATAATAATGTCTAGCAAAATTATTACGAAAATCGCTAACAAATTAATTTCAAATTAATTCGTTCGCTTGAATTAAAATCCAATTTTAATTCCGTATTGAAATTCAATTTCAATTAATATATCCGATAGATTATTTTAGCCCAATTAAATAAATTAAATAGTAAAATCCAATTTCACTATAAAAATTTACTCTACCGATTAATTCCAAATTAATCGCGTTCTCTCTTCTAGATGAATTTAATCTCAGATAAATTCTTACTGCAATTAATCCCAGATTAATTCTTGCCACAATTAATCCCAGATTAATCTTCTCTCTCATAATTAATCCCAGATTAATTCTATTCGAGTCAAATGTCATCGGTGAATCTTTGGGAAGCGACCCAAGAGATCCCTGGATATGTTGGCAGTAAATACGGTCCTCGGACTATCCGAACACGTGCGTACCGCGTACCACATTATCACCGATTTAGAAGACATGGTTGGCTTCTAGCAAAGCACCGTGCCTACCCAATTCTCCAGAAATATTCAACGAGAAATATATAATACGTATCAACCGTAATATACAATGTATTGCGTAATACGATCCAGTATCAGATGTCACATGCTATGTCTAGGGCTGGAATTGTGTCTGTCCCGTACGAAGCATATATCGGATCACTAGCAACTAGTCTCTGTAATCGGATAATCATGACCTAATCATACTATCCCGATAGCTGCAACATTTAAGAGTACTAGTTTCTTATCCTGCGTGATCATCATCTCCATATGACTGAAGTGATACTTCCATCTTGACATCACACCCAATACACTAAGATTCTCAGTATACGCAGAAGAGGCGTACACGGAACCTGTTTAAGCTCCGGATGACCAAAACCAAAGCGTACTGATTGTCGCAAGTATTAGCAATGCAAGTCTCAGGTTACCACCACATACACCTACCCTGATTCGGATTCCCATAGACACATAGTCATAATACCAATGAGACTCCGAAGGGTCTATCCAGAGCGAAGCTGTTCCCAGTCCAACGGCTAACAGAACCTCTTATCACACTTGCATAAGTATCAAATACTTAAATATATGAGAACTATGCTGTTAAGCTTCCATAACGCGCACAAGTGTAATACTAACATATTCCGCATTATCGATGTCCAGTCTCGATAATACTACGACTATGGATATTTAATGATTAAATCTTTCATGGATTAATATTGTCTCATATCTTATTAATCTGGTACTAATCATATAGACTTTTATCATTTATATATCCAAGTAATCCAATTATAAAATGATAAAAGAGCAATTTCCCTTGTCACATAGTTAATTTGTACAAGAACACCATGTTCTTTACAAATAGTGATGCTATGAGTCATAATTGTCCAACAATCTCCCACTTGGCCTATAGCCAATCACTCAAGTGTCCAACACCTGAACTATGTACGGGTCGCTCAAAATTTTGCTGAGATATCGCTTTCCTCAGCGGATATGCAAGTTTATCATCTGAAACGATCTTTTTGATCTTCACATCGCCACGATGTGTGATCTCACGAATCAGATGAAACCGTCGAAGTCCATACTTGGATCATTGATGAGACCGTAATTCCTTAGCCTGTGTTGTAGCCCAGCTCAGTTGCTAACAAAACTATTCCTAATCCAATTAGGAATTTTATAGATCTAAAATGCTTCTTTTATTGCCTCAGCCGTAGCAATATATTCCATTTTTGTTGTTGAATCGGCAACAGTCTCTTTCTTGGAAGATTTCCAACTCACTGTTCCGTTGTTCAAACAAAATATGTACCATGACTGTGACTTACAGTCATCTTTATCGGTTTGGAAACTTGCATCGGTGAACCCAGTCACCTCAAGTTCTTCTTCCCCATGTTTTAAGAAAGCATCATTAGTTCGTCTAAGATACTTAAGGATATTCTCTACATCAATCCAGTGACCATCACCTGGATCGGCCTGATAGTGACTGCAGATGCTCAAAGCATATGAGACACCAGGTCGCGTACATATTTGTCAATGTACGAGTTCTCAAAGAGTGCCAACAAATTTTAGATCTATCCCTGTAGATCCTTATTCATATAATAAAGGTTGCCTCTCCCAAGTATTTCATGGAGAATTTTAATGAAAGCTAAGATTTTACCGATTGTATGATGAAAATGTCATTGCTAAGAAGCAATACATCATCAATATATAGGACTATAAATGTCAGTGCGCTCCCACTAACCTTCTTATATACACAATAATCATCTTCGTTTTGACTGAAACCATATTGTAATATGATTTCATCAAAACGTTAGTTCCAAGAACGCAATGCTTGCTTCAATCCATAAATGGAACGATTTAACTTGCAAACCTTGTTTGCATGTTTTGGCACGACAAAATCTCCAGGTTGTTGCATATAAACATCCTCTAAAAGGTTTCCGTTAAGGAAAGTGGTTTTGATGTCCATCTGCCATATTTCATAACCGAAATATGCAGTAATAGCAAGCTTTATCCGAATGGATTTAATCATGGCAACGGGTGAAAAAGTTTTATCGTAATCGACACCATGTCGTTGACGATGCCCTTTCGCTACAAGCCTAGCTTTGTACGTTTGTATATTGCCATCCATGTCGGTCTTCTCTATGAAGACTTATTTGCTATCAATAGGCACAATGCCTTCTGGTACATCAACCAGTGTCCAAACTTGGTTGGTATATATGGAATCCATTTCGGACTTCATGGCATCTTGCCATAAAGTGGAGTCGATACCTTGTATCGTTTCCTCATACGTAGCCTGTTTGTATTTCTTAATAAGATTAATATCTACATGAGGTGAGATCAGAAACCCATACCTCTTAGGTTGTTTTCTGACTCTCTCCGACCTACGAGTTTCTTGTGTATTAGAAGATTGTGGAACAGTCTCATCCCTGATGAACTGTTCATGTTCCGTAAGGGGATCAGTGCCAGAAACAGTTTCACTCTGATTTTCATCGAGTTCTACTTTCTTCCCAATTGCCACTGCATTTAGGAATTCCTCTAAGGAAAACCGCATGGAGATCAACAAATATTTTGTTCTCTTATTGGTTGTGAAAATAATATCCTTTGGTTTTCCTAGGATAACCAATTACAAATAGACACTTATCTGATTTGGGTTCTAGTTTGGTACCATCCAAACATATGCCCAACATTCCCAAATCTTCAGGAATGAGAAACCTAGTTTCTTTCCTGTCCATATTTCATATGGAGTCTGTCCAAGAGACTTTGACGGAACCTTATTCAAAATAAGTATTGCACTGTTCAATGCGTATCCCCATAAGGAAATTGGTAGCTCAATGCGACTCATTATTGACCTTACCATGTCCAACAAAGTTCAGTTTCTTCGTTCAGACACACTGTTCAAATGAGGTGTTCCGGGAGGAGTCCACTGTGAAAGAATACCATATTCTTTCAAGTAATCGAGTAACTCATTGCTCAAGTATTCTCCACCACGGTCCGACCGCAATATTTTAATACTTTAGCCGGTTTGTTTTTCTACTTTGTGTCGAAACTCTTTGAATTTCTCAAAAGTTTCCGGCTTGCGTTTCATAAGATACACAATAACCATAACGCAATGCAACATTCGTATAGGTTACGAAGTATTCATATCTACCTTTAGCCTGGCTTGACATGGGCCCACATACGTCACTATGAACGAGGGCTAACAGCTCGGTGGCACGCACACCTTTACTGCTAAAAGGCGTTTTAGGCACTTTTCTTAATAAACAAGATTCACATACATCATATGAATTAGGATCAAATCCGTCCAAGTATCCACTCTTCGAAAGTGTGGATATACGAGTCTTGTTAATGTGTCTCAGACAATAATGCCACAGATAAGTCTCATCTGATTTACTCAGTTTGAACTTTTGTTTATCATATTACATGTTTGAGATTCGTTTATATTCAAAATATAGAGACTATTATTAACATCTGATGTACATATCAAAATGTGATCTTTATATATAAAACACCCAATGTTCTGAAATACAAAGGTATACCCGCAACATGTTAAACAAAATACAGAGATGATATTCCTAGTCAAACCAGGTATAAAATAACAATCACCAAATGTAATTACATGCCTCAAGGGCAGATACAAAACATAGGTCCCAATGGCCAAAACAGCAATTCTCGTCCCGTTTCTGACTTGTAGGTCGATCTCGTCTGAAGCCAGTCTCCTACTAATCAGCAGATCCTGCACATCAGTACATATGTGAGTACCATATCCCGAATCAAAAATTCAATTTTTAAAACTAGTAGTGGACATGTTTATAACAAACATACCTGAAGCCGGAGCCTTGCCTGTCTTCACTTTCTTCAACTCCACCTTGTACTCTCGGCAGTCACGCTTCCAGTGACCCCGTTTGCCTCAATGCAGGCAGACGTCTTGGGATATGTCATTAGTCTTCCCAGAAGACTGTGATGATTTAGCCTTGCCATTTTTCTTCCTTTTCTTCACACCCCCAGAAGCCTTCGGCCAAGCCTTGGCCGTTTGGGATGTCGAAGTAAGGCGTGTCTTGCGCTTTTTGTTGGATTTATAGATTTAGTCCCAAGATCAAGATAAGCATAAAATGTAGAATGAATAACAAAAAAGAGTGGCGGAAACACACTTACATTGATTGGATTATGGATGTGTCAAATAACAAAAATGCTCCTCCAAGAACCTTTGAGATTCGGCCAAGATGAAAGAATTCCAAGCTCCAAGCTTTTGAAGATTCCAAGCTCTCAAGTTGGTTTCCCTAACACCTTGTATGATCCATTGATGAGTGCTAGCTCTTTGAGAATTTTTGCAACAAAAATCCTTCAATTTCTTCTTGCTATTTTCGGTAAAAGAAGAAGAAAATGGGAGAGGAAAATGGCTTACTGGTTTCGGCCAAAGAGAGAGAGTGGAAGACTTGTAAAATTGTTTCAAAAAAAAATTAAAAGATATACCAAAAGTTGATTTGGTAAAAGTCTTTCATGCTTTGACTTTGGAGTGTATACAAAGTTTCCACCAACTCCACCTAAATACATCAACCAAAAGCAACTAAAGGTGACATGTGATGTGATGGTTGATGTGACATGTGGGCCCCACTCGATTCCAAATACGAGTGGGCCCGCAAACACTCTCGGGCTCGGGTTTGCTAATTTCGAATTAATAAACTTCCGTCACGACGTAATTAAATCGAATTTAATTAAATAATTATGTCTAGCAAAATTACTATTCATGTCGCTAACGAATTTATTCTAAATTAACTCGTTTGCCCGAATTAAAATCTAATTTTAATTCCGCGTCGAAATCTAATTTCGAATAATATATCGGATATATTATTTTATCGATTAATTATAAATTAATCTTTCTCTCTCTTCAAATAGTATTTTATCTGAGATAAAATCTTTCCGTAATTAATCCCAGATTAATTAAGCTCGAATCATATGTCATTAATGTATCTTCGGGAAGCGACCCAAGAGATCCCTGGATATGTTGGCAGTAAATCCGATCGTCGGACTATCCGAAAACGTACGTACCAAGTACTACGTTATTACCGATTTACGAGACAATATTAGCTTCTAGCAAAGTGCCATGTCTACCCAATTCTCCAAAAATATTCTTAATGGAATATATGATCTTTAACAGACGTAGTATACGTAGTATTGCGTATTGCGATCTAGTATCAGATGATCACATGCAAGGTATGTGGTTGGTACAGTGTCTGCCCGTATGAAGCATATATCGGATCATGAGCAACTAGTCTCTTTATTATCGGATAATCATGACCAAGTCATACTATCCCGATGGTTGCAACCCTTAGAGAACCAGTTTTGTATCCATGTGCGATCATCATCTCCATATGACTGGAGTGATACTTCCATCTTGACATCACATCCAATACACTACGATTCTCAATAAACCCAGAAGAGGCGTACACAAAACCTGTTAAAGTCCTGGACGACCAAAACCAAATCGTATTGATTGTCACAAGTACTAGCGATGCAAGTCTCATGTTAAGACCAAATACACCTACCCTGAAGTGGACTCCCATAGACACATAGTCATACTACCAATGGGATTCCGCGGGGTCTATCCAGAGCGAAGCTGTTTTTCGTACCATCGGTAAAACACTACCTCCTACCACACTTGCATAAGTATCCAATACTTAAATATATGAGAACTATGTTGTTACGCTTCCATAACACGCACAAGTGCGATACTAGTCTATTCTGCATTATCGATGTCCAGTCTCGATAATACTACGACTAGGGATATTTAATGATTAAACCGTCGTGGATTGATACTGTCTCATATCATCTCAATCCGGAACTAATCATAAGGACTTTCATCATTCACACATTTAAGTAATCTAATTTCGAAATGATAAAAGGCAATTTCATTGCTACATAATTAATTTGTACAAAACCACAATATTTTTACAAAAAGTGACGCTATGGGTCATAATTGTCTAACAATCTCCCACTTGGCCTATAGCCAGTCACTCAAGCATCTAATACATGAACTATGTACATGTCGCTCAAAATTTTACTGAGGATTAACTTTCGTCAGCAGATCTGCAATGTTGTCCTCTGATGCGACCTTCTCGATCTTCACATCGCCACGATGTATGATCTCACGAATCATATGGAAACGTCGAAGAACATGCTTGGATCTTTGATGAGACCGCAGTTCCTTAGCCTGTGCTATAGACCCGTTATTGTCATAATACAATGGAACGGGCTCAGCTGCTAACGGAATTACTCCTAATCCAATTAGGAATTTTCGGATCCAAACTGCCTCCTTTGATGCTTCAGCTGCAGCGATATACTCTGCTTCTGTTGTTGAATCGGCAACAGTCTCTTGCTTGGAAGATTTCCAGCTTACTGCTCCGTTATTCAAACAAAATATGTACCCGGATTGCGACTTATAGTCGTCTTTGTCGGTTTGGAAACTTGCATCGGTATACCCAGTTACCTCAAGTTCTCCTCTCCATAGATTAAGAAAGCATCCTTAGTTCGTCTAAGATACTTAAGGATATTCTTAACCGCTATCCAGTGACTTTCACCTGGATCAGCCTGATAGCGACTACACATGCTCAAAGCATAGGAGACATCAGGTCGCGTACATATCATGGCATACATGATCGATCCGACTGTCGAGGTGAACGGTATCTGACTCATTTTGTCTCTCTCATCTTGAGTTTTAGGACACATGTCCTTAGATAGAGTGACACCATGTGACACTGGCAACAGTCCCCTCTTGGACTGATCCATGTTGAATCTCTTCAACACTTTGTCAATGTATACCTCCCAGGTTGTTTTCTGACTCTCTCCGAATTACGCGGTTCTTGTGTATTCGAAGATTATGGTACAATTTCATCCATGATGAACTGTTTGTGTTCCATTAAGGAATCAGTGTCTGGAACAGTATTACTCCGATTTTCATCGAGGTTTAATTTCCTCCCACTTACCACTGCATATAGGTATTCCTCTTAGGAAAACCGCATGAAGAGCAACAATTAAATTGTTCTCTTGTGAGTTGTATAAGTACTATACTTTGGTTACCCTAGGATAAACTACAAATTAGGCATTTTTCCGATTTGGGTTTTAGTTTGGTATTATCCAAACATATGCCCAGCATTCCCAAATCTTCAGGAATGAGAAAACCCTATTTCTTTCCTGTTCATATCTAATATGAAGTCTGTCTAATAGATTTTCATGGAACCTTATTCAAAATAAGTATTGCACTGTTTAATGTGTATCCCTAGAAGGAAAATGGTAGCTCAGAGTGACTCATCATTAACCTTACTATGTCCAACAAAGTTCGGTTTATCTGTTCGGACACACCGTCAAATTGAGGTGTTCCGTGAAGAGTCTACATTGAAAGAATACTATACTCTTTCAAGTAGTCGAGAAACTTATTACTTAAGTATTTTTCCACCACGGTATAACCATGATGGTTTAATACTTTAGTCGATCTGTCTGTCTACTTCGTGTCGAAACTCTTTGAATTTATCAAAAGTTTCTGATTTATGTTTCATAAGAAACACATAACCTTAACGCGATGTCACATCCGTAAAGGTTACGAAGTATTCATATCCACCTCTAGCCTAGCTAGACATGGGCCCACTTATGTCACTATGAACGAGGACTAACAGATCGGTGGCACTTGCACTTTTACCAAGTAAAAAGTGTTTTAGGCACCTTGCCTAATAAACTAGATTCGTAGACATCATTTGAATTAGAATCAAACCGTCCCAGTATCCACTCTTCGAAAGTGTGGATATACGAGTCTTGTTAATGTGTCCCAGACAACAATGCCACAAATAAGTCTCATCTGATTAATTCAGTTTGAGCTATTTGTTTGTCATGTCATACGTTTGAGATTCATTTATATTCAAAATATAAATACTGTTAGTCACATCTAATGTGTTTATCTCAATATCATCTTTATAAAATAAAACACTTAGTGTTCTAGAATATAAAGGTATACCCGCAACGGATTAAACTTAGATATAGAGATAATGTTTTTAGTCAAACTAGGTACATTATAACAGTTTCCTAATTTAAGTACATACCCAAATGGTAGTTCCTAAACTTAGGTTTCTACGGTTAAAACAGCGACTCTCGTCCCGTTTTCGACTCGCATGTAGATCTCAACTGAAGTCAGTCTCCTACTAATCAGCAGATTCTGCACATCAGTACATATTTATGTACCACATCTAGTATCAAAAATCTAATTTTGAAACTAATAGTGAACATGTTTATGACAAACATACTTGAAGCCGGAGCCTTGCCCCGACTTCACTTCCTTCATGTCTGCCTTGTCCATATGGCAATCACACTTCCAGTGACTCCGTTTGCCACAGTTTAGGCAGACATCTTGGGATATGTCATTTGTCTTCCCGAAAAATTATGATGATTTTGCCTTTGCCCATTTTAGAAGCTCCGCCTCTGCCTCCTTGAACATAGCCTTCAACTCTCCAAGAGTTTACTTGTAGGACACAGGACCTGGGCGACGCCGTTCCTAGGCTCGCGGCCTAGTTTGGGAAGTACTGAATAACATGGAGTCGCCACCCGGTGTGAACCGGGACAAAGATTTAAGGCCGCACTCACCCCTCGCAAGGGAAGACCTCAAACCGTTGGGTTCGGAATGGTCCCTTACTTATGTCACTTGTAATGAAAGGATTCATGTAATAATTTAACTAAGCTTAAGTAACACTTATTTCCAAGAGTATCATGCTTCTAAATTCTCATATGCAAAGTAAAACTTATGTGTACATTTTTACATATATCTCATATTTAAAATTGCATGCTTAACATATATCAAGATAGCAACGAACATACAACTTTACACATCACATTCAGGAAAACACAAGCACACACATTGACCATACAAGCACACATGTTAACCATACAAGCACACATATGGGTACTTTTCCAAGTGGTACGTGGAATTGTAGCCCAAGTACAGACCGCACTACCGTCCATTCGGAATCGGCTACGGAATTTACGTCTGGGTTTCCATCCGATATACCGCAAGAAATAATACTCAAATATTATCGTGACACAAGCATATGAATTGTAATACATCAACATATTTGCATTTATACATGTGGAGATAGTTACTAGGAAAACTATGCATGAAATCTAATGAAAAAGACTCAGTTCAGTGTGTTCACGTTCGTTTAGCGTTCTTAAACGCGTTCGAACGGAAATGAAACAGAATGCTCACGTTCGAGTAGCGTTCGTAAACGCGTTCGAACGGAGATGAAACAGAATGCTCACATTCGTATGGCGTTTGTTAACGCGTTCGAACGGAAATGAAACAGAATGCTCGCGTTCTTATGGCGTTTGATAACGCGTTCGAACGGAAATGAAACAGAATGCTCACGTTCGTATGGCGTTCGTGAACGCGTTCGAACGGAAATGAAACAGAATGCTCACGTTCGAGTAGCGTTCGTAAATGCGTTCGAACGGAAATGAAGCAGAATGCTCGCATTCGTATGGCGTTCGTGAACGCGTTCGAACGGAAATGAGACCTGATGCATGATAAGGCAAAAATACATGCGCGTTCGAGTTGCGTTCGTAAACGCGTTCGAACGGGAATAGACCTGATGCATGAAATGGGACGCAATACATAAACAACAAAATAAAGGGGCGCGGCGAAGTACTGCCGTAAAGGTGGCCTTTTGGGGCTCTTGATCTCTCAAAGAGAGGACCTTTAGACCAACATACTAAGCCCATGCGCGTCACATCACATCATGCATACAAACATAAAGACAATCATACTATTCTAAGTATGTCCGATTGAACGTGTCTTGCATCCAACCGAACACACATCAACCGGCGCGGCAAAGCATCGTGGTAAAGGGCTTTAGCCCCTCCCCATAGGGGATCTCACATCGCACTTACTAAACCCATGCACTCGGTTGAATCATGCATACGAAAATAAAGAAAATCATATCAAACTAGGTATGCTCGATTGAACGTATCTCGCATTCAACCGAACACACATCAATCGGTGCGGCAAAGCGTTGTGGTGAAGGATTTTAACCCCTCCAATTAGGGAACCTTTCATCGCACTTACTAAGCCCATGCACTCGATCACATCATATGGGAATAAGCAATGTACATAATTAAATGACAAGAAATAAATAAACCAAAACAACACAACACAAGAGAAGGTGCCGTTTACTCAAGTGGTACGTGGAGTTGTATCCCAAGTACAGACCGCACTACCGTCCATTCGGATTCGGCTACGGATTTACGTCTGGGTTTCCATCCTATATACCACAAGAGACGACACTCTTCCATTTCATTCAAGCCACAAAATGCATCCATAAACGACTCTCATGCGAATAGAATTCAATAATAATAAAAAAAAACGAATGTAAACTAATGAAAAGGTACCCTCAGGTCTAAACTTTTAAATCACCTCTCGGATGTACGGTACACGATCGTCGGAAGGGTGGATGCTCCGCAACTCTCCCGGTTCACTGGTTCACTGTTCTCGTTCGTTGTCTTTACTGTTTTGAGTCGTCGTTCTCCGTCTTTTGCTATTGTTTCCTTGTGGTTTCGCTGCCGCTTCCTCTTTATCTTTTGCTTACTCTTTTTTGGGTGTGTTCCTCCTGTAATTTTTATGTGTGTTGTGTATGAGTTAGGGGCTAGCTACTAGGGACTAGGGACTAGCTAGTGTTGAGAAGGTTGGTGAAGGGTTCTTTTTATAGGCAAAGGGTTAGGTTTGACAAGGAAAGGGATTTGATTTGGTTTGGTTAAGGGAAGTCAAAGATTGAGGGGGGACAAATCTGGCTAGATAGGGAAGGTTGAATATTTGATTGGCTTGGATTAGGAATACAATATTTTAAGTTTGGGAATAATCTTATTAGATTGGGAATATAATTGGTTGATTGATTTTAATTAGGCATGATTATATTTTGATTTAGTGTGTGATTTGTTTAATTTAGGCATGATTTTAGTTTAAGTTGGTAATTGTTTATTTTATGTTTGGTATATGTTTTATTTAATCATTTAATTATTTTAGTTATTATCTTATTTAGTTTATGTTTTAATTAATATTTATTTATTTAAATTGGGATGTGTTTTATGGGCTTTGGGGGCTAAATGGGCTGGATGTGAGGCTAGCAGCAAAACCAGAATTACCGACACCGTTCGAACGCTTCATCGAACGCGGCACGAACGCCCGCAATCCGTTTGACGTTCGAACGTAAACACGAACGCAGCACTAACGAAAACAGTGAACCTTGTTTATTCTGAATTTCCCCTTCCGATGTCCGTTTCCCGTGACCTCCGTGACTTAAAAGGTAGTGTCTCCAAAATGAGACTCATCATAGGGACTTATGTGTAAAAATGCAGTGCCTACAGTCGCCCCCACTTTGATGGGACTTGTGTAATGTGCAACAGTGACAATCCTATCAAAGTTATGCAATGCATTTCTACTTACCTGGCTCGCCAGCTGCCACTTGACTTACCATGTGTTGAGTTGATTTGGGTGGTGAGGTGCTGCGACCCCTGGTTCATTCCCGAACCGTGTTGTGATGTGGTCCATTCCCGAACCGTTACCGTAAGGTGTCCAATCCCGTACTGTTACTGTAAGTTGGTCCATTCCCGAACCGTGCTTCCATTCTTGGAGTGCCATTCCCGGCTTGTTCATTCTTGAACTCTGCTTCATTCTTGGATTGCCATTCCCGGCTTGTTCATTCTCGAACTGTGTTGAGACGAGGCTTTATTCCTCCCGAGCTTTATTCCCGAATTGTTGAGATGAGGCTTTATTCCTCCCGAGCTTTGTTCCCGAACTGTGTTGACATGAGGCTTTCTTCCCCTTGAGCTTTGTTCTCAAACTATACTGACATGAGGCTTTATTCCTCCCGAGCTTTGTTCTCTGATCTGAGCTGACTGTGTGGCTTTGTTCTTGAACTGTATTGAATGCAGGCCTTCTTCCTGAACTGAACTGAATGTAGGCTTTCTTCCTGACCTGCACTGAGTGTGGGCTTTATTCCCGAACTGAACTGGCATGAGGCTTTCTTCCCCTTGAGCTTTGTTCTCAAATTATACTGACATGAGGCTTTCTTCCCCTTGAGCTTTGTTCTCAAACTATACTGTCATGAGGCTTTCTTCCCCTTGAGCTTTGTTCTCAAACTATACTGTCATGAGGCTTTCTTCCCCTTGAGCTTTATTCTCGAACTGTACTGACATGAGGCTTTATTCCTCCCGAGATTTATTCCCGAACTGTTGAGATGAGGCTTTATTCCTCCCGAGCTTTATTCCCGAACTGTTGAGATGAGGCTTTATTCCTCCGAGCTTTGTTCTCGAACTGTGTTGAGATGAGGCTTTATTCCTCCCGAGCTTTATTCCCGAACTGTTGAGATGAGGCTTTATTCCTCCGAGCTTTGTTCTCGAACTTATACTGCTATGAGGCTTTCTTCCCCTGGGCTTTGTTCCCTGACTGTGTTAACTGTGGGCTTTGTCCCCGAACTGTATTGAATGTGGGCTTTATTCCCGAGTTTGTAGGCTTTCTTCCTGAACTGTACTGAATGTGGGCTTTATTCCCGTACTGAGCTGAATGCAGGCTTTCTTCCTGAACCGAACTAGATGCAGGCTTTATTCCTGAACTGTTACTGTAAGGTGGTCCATTCCCGGACCGTTACTGTAAGGTGGTTCATTCCCGAACCGTTACTGTGAGGTGGTTCATTCCCGAACCGTGCTTCCATTCTTGGAGTGCCATTCCCGGCTTGTTCATTCTTGAACTGTCCATTCCCGGACCATATCTCCATTCTCGGAGTGTCATTTCCGACTTGTTCATTCTTGAACTCTGCTCCATTCTTGGATTTCCATTCTCGGCTTGTTCATTCTTGAACTGTCCATTCCCGGACCATATCTCCATTCTCGGAGTGTCATTTCTGACTTGTTCATTCTTGAACTCTGCTCCATTCTTGGATTGCCATTCTCGGCTTGTTCATTCTTGAACTGTCCATTCCCGGACCATATCTCCATTCTCGGAGTGTCATTTCCGACTTGTTCATTCTTGAACTCTGCTCCATTCTTGGATTGCCATTCTCGACTTGTTCATTCTCGAGCTGTCCATTCCCGGACTATATCTCCATTCTCGGAGTGCCATTCTCGGAAGAACTGATCTGATGTAATGTGGGCCTCGCCCCCAGAATGCCATACCCGGCAAGACTGATACTGATGTAATGTGGGCCTCGACCCTGGGACTCATTCCCAAACTGTGTTTGATGTGGGCCTCGACCCTGGGACTCATCCCCAAAACTGATGTTGAAGTGGGCCTCGGCCCCAACTGCTACTGACATGGGCCTCGCCCCCAGATTGATGCTGATGTGGGTCTCGACCCTTGGGACTCATACCCAAAACTGATTGCTGAAGTGGGCCTCGGCCCCAACTGCTACTGACATGGGCCTCGCCCCCAGATTGATGCTGATGTGGGCCTCGACCCTTGGGACTCATCCCCAAAACTGATTGCTGAAGTGGGCCTCGGCCCCAACTGCTACTGTCATGGGCCTCGCCCCCAGATTGATGCTGATGTGGGCCTCGACCCTCGGATTCATTCCAAAATTTTGCTGATGCGGGCCTCGGCCCTGGGATTCATTCCCTGGATCCATTCCAAAATTCTGCTGATGTGGGCCTCGACCCTGGGATTCATTCCCTGGATTCATTCCAAAATTCTGCTGATGTGGGCCTCGGCCCTGGGATTCATTCCCTGGATTCATTCCAAAATTCTGCTGATGTGGGCCTCGGCCCTAAACTGATATTGATATGGGCCTCGCCCCCAGACTGATACAGATACGGGCCTCGCCCCTGTGACTCATTTCTGAAATTGCTGACATGGGCCTCAACCCCGGGATTCATTCCAACACTCTGACGATGTGGGCCTCGACCCTGGGACTCATCCCCAAAACTACTACTCATATGTTACTGATTCTGGTTGTCTTGTCTCTGCCGCTTTCTCTTTTTCTCTTCTGAAACCTGTTATTACAAAACAGAACAAACACAAAAGGGATGCAAAAATGTGTTACGTGTATGCATGCATGCATGATTGGGTTTCCTATCCCATTGAGCTAGGTCTTCTGCCAGTATTCTTGGTGGCTGCTTGGTCTTTTGACAAGTCTGTCATCTTCCCTAACCAACATGCATCTATGATGGCTTTTAAATCAAAAGGGAGTTAACATGGTGCATGTATGCATGAGGTGCATGTGATACATGTGATGCATGTGATACAAGAGATATATCAACTCTTTAAAATTTGCACACAAATCGGCCCATCATCATTTTAGAAGTTTTTGGGCTAACTGCCATAGGAGTGGACTCGTCCCAGTTTAAATGGCCCAACGAGTTCACATCTCATGACAAGGAGTCCAACTAAATCCAAATGGTAATGTTCCGAACACAAGCACAAAGAAAGATAATGCAAACATACAACAATAATTTCTACAATGGCTCATCAACATTTCAGAAGCTTTTGGCCTAATAGTCATAAGGTACGAACTTGCCACAGTTTAAATGGCCCAACAAGCCCGCATTTCTGACAATAGTCCAACTGCATCCAAATGAGGATGGTCCACAAGCACATATTCAAGGAAATAATTGCTACTTTAGCCAACCCGGTCTATGGGTGGGTTAGTAAGAGTATAGACAAAGGCTCTCACCGGCGAAAGATGGCCCACAACTAGGTCTCCCCACTCAAGGGTTCGAGCAACCAAGTGAGCGCACCCCTTTTTATACACTAAGGTACGTGCCAATGAGCTATGGTGTGTGACAGACTGTCAAATGGATTTCCTGTTGTAGATTCCCCAGAGGGAAGGTGGAGCGAGGCTCACTTAAATACCCAAGCCTCTTAGGCTCTTATCGCTTGTTGTCAGGAATAAACAACGAGTCCTCCAAATTAGTCCATCACAATAGGCTACTAGTAGATGGCTATCTAGGTGCCTTCACAGCTTTTCCTTCTAGAAATGTAGTGAATGAAGGAAGACACCAAACTATTACCTAGCCTCAAAATGCCTTTGATTAAACCCCCAATTTATCCACTATAGACACGGTCAATTAAAACATAAATCCAAACATCACAAGACAATATTTCAAGGCCAATTCTCTATCCCCAGTGGAGTCGCCAGACTGTAGGACACAGGACCTGGGCGATGTCGTTCCTAGGCTCGCGGCCTAGTTTGGGAAGTACTGAATAACATGGAGTCGCCACCCGGTGTGAACCGGGACAAAGATTTAAGGCCGCACTCACCCCTCGCAAGGGAAGACCTCAAACCGTTGGGTTCGGAATGGTCCCTTACTTATGTCACTTGTAATGAAAGGATTCATGTAATAATTTAACTAAGCTTAAGTAACACTTATTTCCAAGAGTATCATGCTTCTAAATTCTCATATGCAAAGTAAAACTTATGTGTACATTTTTACATATATCTCATATTTAAAATTGCATGCTTAACATATATCAAGATAGCAACGAACATACAACTTTACACATCACATTCAGGAAAACACAAGCACACACATTGACCATACAAGCACACATGTTAACCATACAAGCACACATATGGGTACTTTTCCAAGTGGTACGTGGAATTGTAGCCCAAGTACAGACCGCACTACCGTCCATTCGGAATCGGCTACGGAATTTACGTCTGGGTTTCCATCCGATATACCGCAAGAAATAATACTCAAATATTATCGTGACACAAGCATATGAATTGTAATACATCAACATATTTGCATTTATACATGTGGAGATAGTTACTAGGAAAACTATGCATGAAATCTAATGAAAAAGACTCAGTTCAGTGTGTTCACGTTCGTGTAGCGTTCTTAAACGCGTTCGAACGGCAATGAAACAGAATGCTCACGTTCGAGTAGCGTTCGTAAACGCGTTCGAACGGAGATGAAACAGAATGCTCACGTTCGTATGGCGTTTGTTAACGCGTTCGAACGGAAATGAAACAGAATGCTCGCGTTCTTATGGCGTTTGATAACGCGTTCGAACGGAAATGAAACAGAATGCTCACGTTCGTATGGCGTTCGTGAACGCGTTCGAACGAAAATGAAACAGAATGCTCACGTTCGAGTAGCGTTCGTAAACGCGTTCGAACGGAAATGAAGCAGAATGCTCGCGTTCGTATGTTGTTCGTGAACGCGTTCGAACGGAAATGAGACCTGATGCATGATAAGGCAAAAATACATGCGCGTTCGAGTTGCGTTCGTAAACGCGTTCGAACGGGAACAGACCTGATGCATGAAATGAGACGCAATACATAAACAACAAAATAAAGGGGCGCGGCGAAGTACTGCCGTAAAGGTGGCCTTTTGGGGGTCTTGATCTCTCAAAGAGAGGACCTTTAGACCAACATACTAAGCCCATGCGCGTCACATCACATCATGCATACAAACATAAAGACAATCATATTCTAAGTATTTCCGATTGAACGTGTCTTGCATCCAACCGAACACACATCAACCGGCGCGGCAAAGCATCGTGGTAAAGGGCTTTAGCCCCTCCCCATAGGGGATCTCACATCGCACTTACTAAACCCATGCGCTCGGTTGAATCATGCATACGAAAATAAAGACAATCATATCAAACTAGGTATGCTCGATTGAACGTATCTCGCATTCAACCGAACACACATCAATCGGTGCGGCAAAGCGTTTTGGTGAAGGATTTTAACCCCTCCAATTAGGGAACCTTTCATCGCACTTACTAAGCCCATGCACTCGATCACATCATATGGGAATAAGCAATGTACAGAATTTAAATGACAAGAAATAAATAAACCAAAACAACACAACACAAGAGAATGTGCCGTTTACTCAAGTGGTACGTGGAGTTGTATCCCAAGTACAGACCGCACTACCGTCCATTCGGATTCGGCTACGGAATTTACGTCTGGGTTTCCATCCTATATACCACAAGAGACGACACTCTTCCATTTCATTCAAGCCACAAAATGCATCCATAAACGACTCTCATGCGAATAGAATTCAATAATAATAAAAAAAACGAATGTAAACTAATGAAAAGGTACCCTCAGGTCTAACCTTTTAAATCACCTCTCGGATGTACGGTACACGATCGTCGGAAGGATGGATGCTCCGCAACTCTCCCGGTTCACTGGTTCACTGTTCTCGTTCGTTGTCTTTACTGTTTTGAGTCGTCGTTCTCCGTCTTTTGCTATTGTTTCCTTGTGGTTTCGCTGCCGTTTCCTCTTTATCTTTTGCTTACTCTTTTTTGGGTGTGTTCCTCCTGTAATTTTTATGTGTGTTGTGTATGAGTTAGGGGCTAGCTACTAGGGACTATGGACTAGCTAGTGTTGAGAAGGTTGGTGAAGGGTTCTTTTTATAGGCAAAGGGTTAGGTTTGACAAGGAAAGGGATTTGATTTGGTTTGGTTAAGGGAAGTCAAGAGATTTGATTTGGTTTGGTTAAGGGAAGTCAAAGATTGAGGGGGGACAAATCTTGGCTAGATAGGGAAGGTTGAATATTTGATTGGCTTGGATTAGGAATACAATATTTTAAGTTTGGGAATAATCTTATTAGATTGGGAATATAATTGGTTGATTGATTTTAATTAGGCATGATTATATTTTGATTTAGTGTGTGATTTGTTTAATTTAGGCATGATTTTAGTTTAAGTTGGTAATTGTTTATTTTATGTTGGTATATGTTTTATTTAATCATTTAATTATTTTAGTTATTATCTTATTTAGTTTATGTTTTAATTAATATTTATTTATTTAAATTGGGATGTGTTTTATGGGCTTTGGGGGGCTAAATGGGCTGGATGTGAGGCTAGCAGCAAAACCAGAATTACCGACACCGTTCGAAAGCTTCATCGAACGCGGCACGAACGCCCGCAATCCATTTGACGTTCGAACGTAAACACGAACGCAGCACTAACGAAAACAGTGAACCTTGTTTATTCTGAATTTCCCCTTCCGATGTCCGTTTCCCGTGACCTCCGTGACTTAAAAGGTAGTGTCTCCAAAATGAGACTCATCATAGGGACTTATGTGTAAAAATGCAGTGCCTACATTACTCTTGGTTCATAATGAACATGCCCCGGCTTTCGGGTAGAAACTATAAGATCAAATCTTTGGTAGTCTCGGCCACGTAGGTAATGCCCAGCTAACCTAACTGATCGATGTCAGCAATCATCTGTGACACCTAGTGCTCGACAGATGTTCCCTCTGACATACGCGAGCGAAAGAGCTTCTTTTGTAATTTATAGTTCTAAGATCTAAGATTAGATCTGTGAAGATCTTTAATTTTAACATCATGGTATAAGGATCTAATCCTTAGTTTTGACGAAAAAATTAAAGTGTCATTGCATCAAGCATAAAGGATTGAGCACTAAAGTTATCATCACCATGAGTCTTCCAAAGCTCATGCTCTACTATTTTCTCAACTCCGGGCTCAGGCCCGAGATGTCACTCTATCAAATAGAATAACTTCTCATTTCCCGGGACTATCCTGAGGTTTTATTCCCAATCTGAAAATTAGAGCCGTTTAAAGACATTTTCATCCAGGATTATGTTTTAAACGCTAATCTTTCAATTATCATGATTGCTGTAGTCCAATTATCCAATCAACGATTTCGGGTACTATTGATTATAATGATTACCATAGTCTAACTATATAATCAACTATAATTTGATTGGTTAAATTCAAACATATTGATTATTATAATCCAATTATATAATCAAGTATAAATTGAAGTAGTTTGAATACAGTCTAACTGTTTAATTAAAACAACAATTAAATATTAGTCTAACTAACATATTGATGAAAAATGAAATGAGCGTGTATTGGCAAGTATCTAAACGAAATTACAAATTTAATACTTGCCTCCCACTATTTTTCGGCGAACCTCTAACACTCTGTTGAGTACTCAGGAAACCTAGTTTCCTAGTGGGCTAGGATCCCGTTAAATAACACACAACCTTGACTTTGGCCAACAAGTTGTATGATATTTAACTAGGTAGATCTCTAAGATCAATTGGATCTCATCCAATTCCTAGATCCAGTAGGTGGACATCCAAGTCCGAAACATATATCTAATATATGCCAATATATCCAATATATTCCCTAACCTTTTTCCTCTGAATCAACTAAGCCTTGGCTTTGGCACAACAAGCTTTATGATTCCAGTTAAGCGGGACCCATTGACTTTGGAAAGCTTCGTAATCGATGTCGATGGACAAGAAGTGATCTTCACTTTGGCTAACAAATCAAAACTTGGACAAGACATACGATATGGAACAAAGCCTTCATGATTCAAACACATCCGCGATGGACAAAGGTCTTGACTTTGGCCAACAAAACAGTGCCAATCTTGGATCTTGAGAATGAATCATTCAATGGAAGGAAAACGCTTAATATTTGTTTAGGGTTTTTCGCGTAATTGGCAACCAATTAATTATCTTTGATTAGGTCTCACCATTCACCCTTAAACATGCATTCTAAAAGCATAATAAGGCGCGATAAATAAATTAATAATGATATGCGGATAGATATTTAAAACATTTTGTTCCTAGAACAAATCTCTCTATTTCCTCTCCCCGGCTAGTACTAGTCTTACTTCTACCCAATTACATAACACTTCTAAAGAAACCTCATTTACATTGAGGGGAATATGTGAGAAGAGAAATACAAAGAATTAAGAGGTAATAGGCTGGACACGCAGGTCCAATTTAATAAATTCTAAATTTATTAAAACAATTTACAAAATTGCCCTCACCCATCTAATATCCATATGATATACATTATTCATACATCACATCCATGTATTCACACAAAGCATGTTATCAATCAATCTAATCCAATTAATTAATCTTTGATTAATGACCATCCAATATTCAAACAACGATTTGATTTGCGCGAGTCCAACTCGTTTAAGAATAAGTACTCAAAGTACGAATTCTTGAATTATATCAAACTACAATATTAAATCCAATTTAATTTATATTCAACACTGATTCTTTATTTAATTCCAAATTAAATAATTACACTTTAATAATGAGCCTTTGCGACTTAGATTCTAAATCTAATCTTAACGGGTCTCAAAGCCCAATTAACATCCAATGTCAATTTAATTAAAGTCCAATGGACTTTCAATTAATTTATCAAGGTATGGACTTTGGCAACCAAAGCCCAATAAGGAATCACCATTTGCCATAAAATTAATTTTAGCCCATTAGGCCCAATTAAATTATAAAGGCCCAATTATCATATTTGGACTTTATGGAAATGGTTTTAGGCCCAATTGGATCCACCAATTATCCTAAACCAAACTTGGCCCAACCAAGCCCATTAAGCCCAAATACAACATTTTAGCCCAATTCCAAATTAAGCCCAATTAATTAAATTCCAATATTCCAAATATCACAATTTAATTAACTAAAGTGTATAGCCATAATTAATTAGTTAAATTAATATTTCCAAAACACCAATTACATTAATTAATCATGCTTTAACTAATCAACTTATGTCCAACACAAATTGAAGCAAAATCAATCCAACATGCTCTCCAAGGCTCACGGCAATTCAATGGATTTTATATCCGATTTTTATTTCAATCCAATTAAATCACAAATCAATATATTCTAACATTTTAAACACATCCAATGGCTTAAAATGAAAATCACCATGACCTACAAGGGTCCCATTGATTCGGCCAAGGTAAGCAATTATGGGAAAATTAATCTAATTAATTTGTCTCCAAATTCATCATGCATAACTCTTAGTTATCATAATCTAAGCATACTCAACCAATCAATTTGAAGAAATCATGCTCAAATCACAAAATCCCAAATTAAAGTTTAAGAACCCTAAATTCAATTTCATGCTCAATTATGGCTCTGATACCATAATTGGGATTTCTAGGTCAAACCAAGATCAATTAAGCAAGAAATCATGTGAATACGCAAAGTAAAGTAGGGAAAATACTTACTTTGATCGGCTAAGTGGATGTAGGAGATAACAAAAGTTTTGCCTCCAAGCTTCTCCTTTGATGTAGGTTGAGCTTCCAAGCTTCCAATCTTTGATTCTTGAATTCCAAACTCATGTGAAAGGTTTCCCTATCACCTTTGTATAACTCTTTATGTGCTAGCATAGGAGATTTTGCAACAAAATCCCTTGGTTTCCTTTTTGTAACTCTTGGCCAAGGAGAGTGTGAGAGAGGGAGAAGACCATTCGGCTTTGATGAAGAAAGAAAGAGAGAGGTTTTAATTTTATGTAAAGTGATAACTTATGATTTGATTTTCAAAAAATCAAATGATATAACAAAAAATAATATTTGGTAAAAGTCATTCACTTCACCAACTTGGTGTGTAGGACAAGTCACCAACAACCCACCAAAACCCATCACCAAAAAGTTAATTAAAGTGACAAGTGATGTGACTTGTGATGTGACATGTGGGCCCCACTTGATTCAAAATCCGAGTGGGCCCGCAACACATCCCGGGCTCGGGTTTGCTAATTCCGAATTAATAAATTTTCTGTTGCGACGTAATTAAATCAAATTTAATTAAATAATTATGCCTAGCAAAATTACTATTCACGTCGCTAGCGAATTAATTCTAAATTAATTCGTTCGCCCAAATTAAAATCTAATTTTAATTCCGTTATGAAATCTAATTTCATTTAATATATCGAATATATTATTTTATCGATTAATTCTAAATTAATCGTTCTCTCTCTATTAATTGAATTTTATCCCAGATAAAATTCTCCGTAATTAATCCTAGATTAATTTTCTCTCTCTTCTAATTAATCCAATATTAATTATGTCCGAGTCATACGTCATCGGTGAATCTTCGGGAAGTGACCCATGAGATCCCTGGATATGTTGGCAGTAAATCCAGTGATCCGAATATCCGAATATGTACGTATCTAGTACCGCGTTCTTACCGATTTACAAGACATGGTTGGATTCTAGCAAAACACCGTGCCTACCCAATTCTCCAGAAATATTCTTTTAAGGAATATGTAATCTGTGTCAGGCGTAGTATACATAGTCTTGCGTATTGCGATCCAGTATCGGATGTCACATGCTAGGCCTGGGGCTGGAATTGTGTCTGCCCCGTACGAATCATATATCGGATCTCTGGTAACTAGTCTCTATAATCGGATAAACATTTAAGTCATTCTCTCTGGTTACGGTGTGTCCAAACTGAGAAACCGAACCTTGTTGGACATAGTAAGGTTAATCATAAGTCGCTCTGAGCTACCATTTTCCTTCAAAGGATACGCATTTAACAGTGCAATACTTATTTTGAATAAGGTTCCATAAAAATCTGTTAGACAGACTTCATATTAGATATGAACAGGAAAGAAACCAGGTTTCTCAATCCTGAAGATTTGGGAATGCTAGGCATATGTTTGGATGATACCAAACTAGAACCCAAATCGGATAAGTGCCTAATTGTGGGTTATCCTAGGGAAACCAAAGTATAGTACTTATACAACTCACAAGAGAAAAATTTAATTGTTGCTCTCCATGCGGTTTTCCTAAGAGCAATACCTATATGCAGTGGTAAGTGAGAGGAAAGTAAAACTCGATGAAAAATCGAAGTAATACTGTTCCAGGCACCGATTCCTTAATGGAACACAAATAGTTCATCAAGGATGAAACTATACCAATAATCTTCGAATACACAAGAACCGCGTAAGTCGGAGAGAGTTAGAAAACAACCTGGGGTATGGGTTTCTGATCTCATCTCATAAAAATGTCAATCTTATTGAGGAATACCAACTGACTACGAATGAGGAAGTGATACAAGGTATCGACTCCCTATTATGGCAAAGTGCCATGAAGTCCGAAATGGATTCCATGTATACCAACCAAGTTTGGATACTAGTTGATGTACCAGAAGGCATTGTGCCTATTGGTACTATATAAGTCTTCAAGGAAGACATACATGGAAGACAACATACCAACGTACTAAGCTAGGCTTGTAGCGAAAATGTATCGTTATCAACATTGTGTCGATTACGAAGAAACCTTTTACTTGTTGCCATGGTTAAATCCATTTGGATAATGCTTGCTGATGCTGCATGTTTCATTTATGAAATATGTCAGCTGAACGTCAAAATCGCTTTCCTTAAACGGAAACCTTTTGGAGGATGTTTACAACATCCTGGCGATTTTGTCGTACCAAAACGAGTAAACAAGGTTTGCAAGTTAATTCAATCCATATATGGATTGAAGCAAGCATTGCGTTCTTAGAACTATCGTTTTGATGTAATCATAATGATATATGATTTAATTCAAAACGAAAATGATTCTTGTGTATATAAGGAGGTTAGTGGGAGCGCATTGACGATGATCGTCCTAAATAATGATGATATATCATTTATTGGAAATGATATTCCATAATACAATCGGTGAAAGCTTGGCTTTCATGAAAAATTCTCCGTAGAATTCTTGGGAGAGACAACCTTTATTCTAGGAATAAAGATCTACTGGGATAGATCTAAAAGTTATTGGCACTCTCCGAGAACTCGTACATTGAAATAAATGTACGCGACCTGGTGTATCATATGCTTTGAGCATGTGGAGTCACAATCAGGCCAATCCAAGTGATAGTCATTGGATTGATGTTAAGAACATCCTTTAGTACCTTAGATGAACTGAGGATGCTATCTTATGCTATGGAGAAGAAGAACTTGAAGTGACTGGGTTCACTGTTGCAAGTTTCCTAATCGATATAAACGACTATAAGTCATAACAAAGGTACTATACAGTTTGAATAACGGGACAGTAAGTTGGAAATCTTCCAAGCAAGATAATGTTACCGAATAAACAACAAAAGCGGAATATTGTTGCAGCTGAGGCAGCAATAGAAGCCTTTTGGATCGATAATAATCCTAATTATATTAGGAATAGTTCTGTTAGCAGCTGAGCTAGGCTACAACACAGGCTAAAGAATTAATGATCTCATCAACGATCCAGATATATACTTCAACTATTCATCTGATTCGTTCGGATCATACATCGTGGCGATGTGATGATCGAATAAATCACATCAGATGATAACCTTGCAAATCCGCTGACGAAAGCATTTTCTCAACAGAAGTTTGAGCGAACCATACATAGTTCGGGTGTAGGACACTTGAGTGATTGGCTATAGGCCAAATGGGAGATTGTTGGACAATTATGACCCATAGCATCACTATTTGTACAGATCATGGTGTTGTTGTACAAATTAACTATTTGACAAAGGAAATTGCTCTTTTATCATTTGTAATTAGATTACCAAGATGTATAAATGATAAAAGGTCCATATGATTAGTTCCGGATTGAGATGATATGAGACAGTATCAATCCATGAAGGTTTAATCATTAAATATCTGTAGTCATAGTATTATCGAGATTGGACATCGATAATGCGGAATAGACTAGTATTACACTTGTGCGCGTTGTGGGAGCATAACGACATAGTTCTCATATATTTGGGTATAGGATACTCATGCAAGTGTAATAGGAGGTTGTGTTTACCGATGGTACGAAAGCAGCTTCTCTCTGGATAGACCCCTCAGAATTCCATTGGTAGTATGACTATGTGTCTATGGAAGTTCGAATCAGGGTAGGTGTATTTGGTCTTAACCTGAGACTTGCACCGCTAATACTTGCGACTATCAATATACTTTGGTTTTGGTCATCCAGGGCTTTAACAGGTTCTGTGTACGCCTATTCTGGGTATATTGAGAATCGTAGTGTATTGAGTGTGATGTCAAGATGAAAGTATCACTCCGGTCATAGTGGAGATGATGATAACGTAGGATACGGAACTGGTGCTCTTATGTACTGCAGTTATCGGGATAATATGACTAGGTCATGATTATCTGATTATAGAGACTAGTTACCAGATATATGATATATGCTTCGTACGGGGCAGACACAATTCCAGCCCCAGGCCTATCACGTGACATCCGATACTGGATCGTAATGCGCAATACTACGCTTGATATAGATTACATATTCCTTTAAGAATATTTCTGGAGAATTGGGTAGGCACGGTGCTTTACTAGAATCCAACCATATCTTGTAAATCGGTAAAAATGTAGTACTAGGTACGTACGTGTTCGGATAGTCCGACGACCGGATTTACTACCAACATATCTGGGGATCTCATGGGTCGCTTCCCGAAGATTCATCGATGACTTATGACTCGCACTTTATTAATCTGGGATTAATTATAAGAGAGAGAAAATTAATCTATGATTAATTACAGAGATATTTTATCTGGAATAAAATATTATTTAAAGAGAGAGAACGATTAATTTGGAATTAATCGATAAAATAATATATTCGATATATTATACGAAATTAGATTTCGACGCGGAATTAAAATTAGATTTTAATTCGGGCGAACGAATTGATTTAGAATTAATTCGCAAGCGACATGAATAGTAATTTTGCTAGGCAAAATTATTTAATTGAATTTGATTTAATTATGTCGCAACGGAAAATTCGTTAATTCAGAATTAGCGAACCCGAGCCTGGAAGTGTTTGCGGGCCCACTCGCATTTCGAATTCAAGTGCGGCCCACAAGTCACATCAAGCGTCAAATCACTAGTCAATCAAGTGATGGATGCCTTGTCACTTTGAGTGATTGACAACTAGTCACTATTCATGATTGATGGTGGTGGTTGGATGGCTTTAATGCCATTTATCATTTTTTTGAATTTGGTATATCTTTTATTGAAATGCGAGTGGGCCCGTAAACACTCCCGGGCTCGGGTTCGCTAATTCTGAATTAAAGAATTTTCTGTTGCGACTGTGGGAACACAGAAACTGGACGACGCATGTTGTTCCAGGCTCGGGGGCCTAGTTGGGAGTACGGAATAGCCACGGGGGACTAAACCGGAGAGTAATGGAGTCGCCACCCGGTGTGAACCGGGAAAATGAGATTTAAGGCCGCACTCACCCCTCGCAAGGGAAGACCTCAAACCGTTGGGTTCGGAATGGTCCCTTACTTATGTCACTTGTAATAAAAGGATTTATGTAATAATTAACCAGGCTTAAATAACATTTATTTCCAAAAATATCATGCTTCTAAATTCATATGCATACATCAACAAGTTCATCACAACATGCAACATCACATGGCAATCTCATGAACATATTTCAATCCTATGATATGGAAAACTAAGAACAACATAATCATGCTTGAGTACTATCTCATGAACCTATTAACCAAATAACATGCTAACAGCCTAATCATGCTTGAATACAATCCCAAGAACACATAGAATGGATAAATGCAGGAATACAAATAATACAGTTGGCTATATAACACAAGAAAGATCAACCAAGAGGTAATTATGCATGAATATGATAAGACAAACTCAGTTCAGTGTGTGCGCGTTCGTGTAGCGTTCGTAAACGCGTTCGAACGGTAAACAGAAGGTTCGCGTTCGTATGGCGTTTGATAACGCGTTCGAACGGAAATGAAACAGAATGCTCGCGTTCGTATGGCGTTTGATAACGCGTTCAAACAGAAATGAAACAGAATGCTCGCGTTCGTATGGCGTTCGTGAACGCGTTCGAACGGAAATGAGACCTGATGCATGATAAGGCAAAAATGCATGCGCGTTCGAGTTGCGTTCGTAAACGCGTTCGAATGGGAACAGACCTGATGCATGAAATGGGACGCAATACATAAACAACAAAATAAAGGGGCGCGGCGAAGTACTGCCATAAAGTTGGCCTTTTGGGGCTCTTGATCTCTCAAAGAGAGGACCTTTAGACCAACATACTAAGCCCATGCGCGTCACATCACATCATGCATACAAACATAAAGACAATCATATTATTCTAAGTATGTCCGATTGAACGTGTCTTGCATCCAACCGAACACACATCAACCGGCGCGGCAAAGCATCGTGGTAAAGGGCTTTAACCCCTCCCCATAGGGGATCTTTCATTCCACTTACTAAGCCCATGCGCTCGATTGAGTCATGCATAAATAAGCAACATGCAGAATTTAAGTGACGAAAAATAAATAAATAAAAGCAACACAGAACAAGAGAAGGTGCCGTTTACTCAAGTGGTACGTGGAGTTGTATCCCAAGTACAGACCGCACTACCGTCCATTCGGATTCGGCTACGGAATTTATGTCTGGGTTTCCATCCTATATACCACAAGAGACGACACTCTTCCATTTCATTCAAGCCACAACATGCATCCATAAACGACTCTCATGCGAATAGAATTCAATAATAATAACAAAAACGAATATAAACTAATGAAAAGGTACCCTCAGGTCTAACTTTTAAATCACCTCTCGGATGTACGGTACACGATCGTCGGAAGGGTGGATGCTCCGAAACTCTCCCGGTTCACTGGTTCACTGTTCTCGTTTGTTGTCTTACTGTTTTGAGTCGTCGTTCTCCGTCTTTTGCTACTGTTTCCTTGGGTTTCGCTGCCGTCTCCTCTTTATCTTTTGCTTACTCTTTTTGGGTGTGTTCTTCCTGTAATTTTTAAGTGTGTTGTGTATGAGCTAGAGACTAGGGTTGAGAAGGTTGGTGAATGGTTCTTTTTATAGGCAAAGGGTTAGGCTTGACAAGGAAAGGGATTTGGCTAATTAAAGAGGGATTTGATTTGGTGTTGGACAAGGAAAGCAAGGGATTTGATTTGGTTTGGTTTAGGAATACAATATTTTAGATTGGTAATTATCTTATTAGATTAGGAAGTCAAATATATGATTGGCTTTAATTGGTTATGATAGATTTTAATTAGGTATATCTTCTTTTTAGTTTTAGTATATAATATATTCAAATTAGGCATGATTTTAGTTTAAGTTTGGTAAATGCTTTATTTAATTGGTAAATGGTTTAAATATTTTATTTAATGTTTAATGTTTAAATTATATTTATTTATTTAATTTGGGATGTGTTTTATGGGCTTTGGGGGGCTAATTGGGCTGGATGTGAGGCTAGCAGCAAAACCAGAATTACCGACACCGTTCGAACGCTTCCTCGAACGCGGCACGAACGCCCGCAATCCGTTTGACGTTCGAACGTAAACACGAACGCAGCACTAACGAAAATAGTGAACCTTGTTTATTCTGAATTTCCCCTTCCGATGTCCGTTTCCCGTGACCTCCGTGACTTAAAAGGTAGTGTCTCCAAAATGAGACTCATCATAGGGACTTATGTGTAAAAATACAGTGCCTACAGCGACATAATTAAATCAAATTTAAATAAATAATTATACCTAGCAAAATTACTATTCACGTCGTTAACGAATTAATTCTAAATTAACTCGTTTGCCCGAATTAAAATCTAATTTTAATTCCGCGTCGAAATCTAATTTCGTTTAATATATCGAATATATTATTTTATCGATTAATTCCAAATTAATCGTTCTATCTCTTTAAATAATATTTTATCCCATATAAAATATCTCCGCTATTAATCCTAGATTAATTTTCTCTCTTTACTAATTAATCCCAGATTAATAATGTGCGAGTCATACGTCATCGGTGAATCTTCGGGAAGCGACCCATGAGATCCCCGGATATGTTGGCAGTAAATCCGGTCGTCGGACTATCTGAACACGTACGTACCTAGTACTACGTTTTTACCGATTTACAAGACATGGTTGGCTTCTAGCAAAGCACCGTGCCTACTCAATTCTCCAGAAATATTCATAAAGGAATATGTAATATGTATCAGACGTAGTATACATAGTATTGCGTATTGCGATCCAGTATCGGATGTCACGTGCCAGGCCTGGGGCTGGAATTGTGTCTGCCCCGTATGAAGCACATATCGGATCGCTGGTAACTAGTCTCTATAATCGGATAACTATGACCTAGTCATATTATCCCGATAGCTGCAGCATATAAGAGCACCAGTTCTGTATCCTACGTGACCATCATCTCCATATGACTGGAGTGATACTTTCATCTCGACATCACACCCAATACACTACGATTCTCAATATACCCAGAAGAGGCGTACACAGAACCGGTTAAAGCCCTAGACGACCAAAACCAAATTATATTGATTGTCGTAAGTATTAGTGGTGCAAGTCTAAGGTTAAGACCAAATACACCTACCCTGATTCAGACTTCCATAAACACATAGTCATACTACCAATGGAATTTCGAGGGGTTTATCCAGAACGAAGTTGTTTCCGTACCATCGGTAAACACAACCTCCTATTACACTTGCATGAGTATCCAATACCCATATATATGAGAACTATGTCATTATGCTCCCACAACGCGCACAAGTGTAATACTAGTCTATTCCGCATTATCGATGTCCAATCTCGATAATACTACGACTATGGATTATTTAATGATTAAACATTCGTGGATTAATATTGTCTCATATCATCTCAATCCGAAACTAATCATATGGACTTTTATCATTTATGTATCTTGGTAATCAAATTACAAATGATAAAAGAGCAATTTCCTTTGTCACATAGTTAATTTGTACAACAACATCATGTTCTGTACAAATAGTGATGTTATGGGTCATAATTGTCCAACACTTCTTTCTCTTTTCCTCTTCCTCCACGTTTTCTTTCTTCTTCTTCTTCTTATTTTCTTATTTTGTGAAATATTGATTAGTAATCCCTTTTTATACTACAACTTGCTTGAAATTTGGATTAATAAAGAAAAGTGTAGAAAAGTTGAGAAAGTTTGAGATTTTTCTAGATAGGTCGATGACACTATTCACCTAGATTTTTGACCTACGTTTTTGTCTTATTTATGGTCCTAATTTGGAAAAATATTCAAAGAAGTTGTAGGTCTCGATCTCAGCTTTCCGGCGATATAAAACACATAAAAATCGGAGTTCGTATGAGAAAGTTATGGCCCAAATATTATTGGCTGTCCGGAGTAGGATATTATACAGTTTCGTATCGGAATTTCGAGGAATTCACCGATTGTCCTCAAAGTCATTTCATGAATGTATATATGCTCAAACATAATTTATATTATGTAATACTCGTCCCACGATATAACTGTAGTTGAGATTTCTTGTCGTTACATTTTGTCATAATTATTGAAAAATAAAATAAAAGTAGATTTGAGATAAAATATGGTACTTATTTTCTAATATGGATGATCCAATCTAGTGGCAAACACATAGCATACTTATAAGAACAATTAATGTATTAAACTAATAATAATAAAAATATAATATAGCGAATTAGAATTACAGATTCTAATTATAAGATTGAAATTCAAAACTTTAAGTTCTGAATTAAAATTACAAGTTCAAAATAGAACTGGGGTTTCAGTTTTAAAAATTAAACACCCTCAAATATGATGATTAACTGTTGTAAAATAGGTGTCATCAAACAGTAATATAACTTGCAATCAAACAGATCAAAACAACAAAAGTAGATCTAGATGCATGCAACCCTAAAACCAGAAAACTATTAAAACAAACCAGAAAATGGAGATCACAGAATTGTCCAAGTCGAGATGATCTCTGTCCTTAAGAACTTATTGGCTCCGTCACGGGTGCTTTACGGATTCGTTTTGCCAACGTTCTCCCAGGATTACTTGGAATCTTCTTGTTCAAGGAGCACTCTTTAACAAGTGTATGAACATGGAATCAATGGTGAATCTCTCTCAAAACAAGAAAACATAAATGCCTTTTAAAGTTGGTGTATTTCTGTATATGTCTTTTCTATCTTTTTAATATTGGAATTAAAACATTCTTATATAAGGCATGGAGGGGTGCCAATAGGGCACCCCTTGGGGTGGGTTGCAACCCTCCAAGGATTGCAACCTCCCATACACCCCTAGGGAATTCCAATAATATACATATCTATATAGATCTCATATTTAATGAATTTTGAGGAATTTACAACATTAACATTAAAGCTTTACCCCTAATTTATTTATTTATTATTTTCACTCACAAAAAAACCTCAATTAAAGCAGTCACGTCTAATCATCATCATAACTTGGGCAAGAATTGCATGGAGGTCATGCCGCGTTTATGATAATGATTAATACCGAACAATAGTTGCTCATCAGTCATTATTTACAACACTTCTGATTTTATTTTTTTTAATAGGGAAATGCTAAAGTATACTCGTTAATGATTTATTTTTGGAAAGTTTTTAGGGGGAAAAGGTAAAAGTAATTAATATTTTGATAATTTTTTTATATTCTCCATAAAAATAATGTGGAAACTTTTCAAAAATGAATCATTAATAAATGCACTAAGGACATTCGGTAGTATTACCCTTTTTAAAATGGCTTTAAGTTTGGGCTTACGTGTGCATGCATGCATGCTCGCGTTTAAAAAAAAAAAAAATTTAAAGAAAGAGAAGATTCTAAAGTATCTCATGTCTGCACTGTCAAGGCCAGAAACAAAGTGCCACAACAAACCTAAATGAAAAGTAAAAGCTGCTTTGGATAAAAAAGATGACAAGGATCGATAGATGAAAATGATTCCTTTATTCTTTGCGTTTAGATCAAGAAAAGTGTTATTGGATAAAGAAAGATAGAAACTCATTTCACGATTAACTTTAAATTACCTTTAAGTCGATTAATTATCAAAAGTTTGTTCAGTTATCATATTATTGTAAAATTAGTTTATCTAATTCATATGTTCGAAGCAAGAATGATATTTATTACACTTTGATTTGGTCATGTAAAATGTGAAGCCATTTTCCGGCCGTTGGATGAGGAATACGTGGCGCAATCTCTGCTGTTACTCAAATTACATACTTTTGCTCATCATATATAAAGGATGTTAGGGTTTGAGAAAGATGATAGATTTTGTTATTTGCTTCTCAGATTTCTCCTATTATTGTTTTGGCTAATTGTTAAGTCATATTCCTAATCCAAGTTTGTGTGATCTTCAATTGGGAGTTGAGATTGACACTGTTAGAGATTAGGGTTTATCTTGTGGTAGTTTTTTAATTTGGGGGAAATTGTTGTTGTAAGCTGCTTCAAGATTCTTGTGTAATCTTGTTATTGATTAGTGCAGTGAGCTCCTTATTCCGGAGTTCAACGTGGATATAGTCTGAAATTGTTCAGGCGAACCACGATAAAATCTTGGGTGTTTGATGTGCTTGATCTGTGTGGTGTTTACTGTTCTTGCCATTATTTTTCTTTTTGAAGTCACAGAGCAGTTCACGGAAAAAGAATTAATCAACATTGGTATCAGAGCAAGGTTAAAAATCAGAAAGCAAGAAACCAAAGGGAACCGACATCGATCAAGATCTGAAGTTACCGAATTGCCCTGAGGAGTTGACGAACTGATCTCACCGATTAGGTTTTGCGAATCAAAAACACCAAGCTGATCGATCAAGATCCCTGAGACAACCAATCAATCGAAGATCAGAGCCTTGTGAGAATATTTAAGAGTCAAGATCCCTGTTGCAGCAACTAAACACTACCGATCAAGACTTTAGGGCTTGCCGATCAAGAACCCTAAGAACAACCCGTTTAGTTGACGTTTGGTTATTGTGTCTCCTTCTGGTTATAAAACAGAGTCTGATAAGAAGATAACTAAGGGTTTTCCGATCAAGACTCTTGGAGCAGTTTAAGGGTTCAAAAGGAACAAATCAAGTGCTGATTTACCGATTAGGGCACACAACTGCCGTACAAGGTCTGGAGTAGCCAAATTAGGGTAACCAAGATCTGAAGTTGCCGACTAAAGGCACAGATCTAACGTGACCAAGCTTCTTTGAGTTGCTGAGACCAAGGCCTGATTTGCCGAAGTCCAAGACCTGATCTGCTGTGACCAAAGACTGGTTTGCCGAACAAGACTCTGTGCGGCCAAAGAAAGTGCCGCCCCACTCTTTTGGGTCAAAGATCAGAAGCTGTTTGGCCGTTCAAGATCGAGAGTTGGACAATCAAAATTGGCCGATCTACACTCTCCTGTGTGTTGTTGAATTAGGAAATTATGTTGTAGACCAAAACCCTTGTAGCCAAGTTACTGATTAAGACTTTGCTGTTTGGGTGATTAAAATTTTTATGCTGCCGATTGAGTTCTGGATTAAAAGAAATCAAAATGTCGACAATCAAACTCGACATTGGCATCTTTGACGCGAAATGGGATTTTACCATTTGGAAAAAGAAAATGAGGGTATTGCTTTCCCATCATAAGGTGATTTTGGCGTTGGAACCCGACCCTGAAAAATGGCCAAAAATGGAAAAGGAGGCGAATGCCGAAATTATGGAAGAAGCCTACAACCTGATTTTCCTTCACCTTGGCGATTCGGTAATAAGGAAGGTTGACAGGATGGACACAGCTATCCAACTCTGGGGTAAACTCGAATCTCTTTATCTGTTATTTCTGCTACAAATTTAGTTTTTTAAGGAAATTTGTTTAATTACAAGATGGACACAAATAAGTCTATAGATGATAACCTGGATGAATTCACGAAAATGACTCAAATCCTTAAGGAACTGACCAAGCTTTAGGAGATTCTAGCGAAATTATGATTCTATTAAATGCACTACCTGAAGAATATAGTGTCGTAAAGAACTCTCTACAGTACACAGGGGTTGTACCTAGGCTAGACTTGGTAATATCTAGGATAAGGGCTAGAGAGTTAGATCTTAGAACTAGTATGAGAGGTGGAACGAACCTCTTCGTGAAAGGAAAAAATGACAGTAAATATAATGGGCAGAATAGTAATCCACCAAATAATCAAGAATCTAAAGGGAAGAAAAACAACAAACAAAATAAGAATAAGAACAGTGGTAAGAAGTGATATCACTGTGGGAAGGAGAGACACCTTAAAAGGAATTGCTATAAATTCATTAGGGAACAGAAAAATGAAGGCAGCGCTACTGTGGCTGCCGAAAAGGGGTCGATTTACCTATCTAAGGCATTGACTGTGTCTAGTGATCACATTAGCAGAGAATGAATTCTGGACTCAGGGTGTTCCTTTCACATGAGTCCGTATAGAGACTGGTTTGTCAACTTTAGAAATTCTGACCAAGGGACAGTGTATATGGGAAATGATAATACTTGTAGAATATAGGGAGTTGGGAATATAACGTTTAGAATCCATGATGGAAAAATTAGGATCCTTACTGATGTTAGATATGTACCTGATTTAAAACGAAACTTGATATCACTAGGAACTCTAGATGAATTAGGTTTTACATATAAAGCTCACCAAGGGAACATGTAAATATCTAAGGGTAAGAAAATAATCCTAACTGGTATAAAAAGAAACGGACTGTATGTTCTAAATGGACGACATGTATTCTCAGAAAAACTCATTTCTGCTCTAACTTCTAATGTTGATATGACTAATATTTGGCACTTGAGACTTGGCCATATAGGCCAGAAAGGCATGCAGGTACTCAGCAAGCAGGGACAATTTGGAAAGGACCAGTTGAAGCCACTAGAGTTTTGTGAGATCTGTGTGTTGGGCAAACAGCACAGGCAGAGCTTTCCAACTGGAATCCACTTGTCAAAAGCCAGCCTGGAGTATCTACACTGTGATTTATGGGGACCAGCCAAGGTCCAGACACACGGGGGTAAGAAATATTTTCTCTCTATTGTTGATGATTACAGTAGGAAGGTATGGACATTCTTACTAAAATCAAAGGATGAAACGTTGGTAAAATTTAATGAATTGAAAGTTTTAGTAGAAAATCAAACTAGTAACAAAGTGAAAGTCTTGAGAACTGATAATGTCTTAGAATTTTGTAATACTGAGTTTGATCAATTCTGTACTAGTAAGGGTATCCTGAGACATAGGACAGTGAGAAACACCACTCAACAAAATGGAGTTGCAGAAAGAATGAATAAAACCCTATTAGAAAAGATCAGATGTCTTTTATTCTCCTCCGAACTTCTGAGGCCTTTTTGGGGCGAGGCCCTCAATACTGCGACACATTTAGTTAACCTTAGCTCTAATAGTTCAGTCCAATTTAAGACCCCAGAAGAAATCTGGTCTGGTAGAACACAAAAGCTTACCCACCTTAGAGTGTTTGGCTGTGAAGCTTATGCTCACCAGTCCATGAGTAAACTTGAACCGAGGTCTCTTAAGTGTGTTTTCTTAGGATATCAATAAGGGACAAAAGGGTACATGTTATGGGAAAGGGAGTCGTCTGGAGTCAAAATTATAGTTAGTAGGGACGTTATATTCAATGAACTTTGTTTTCCATGTAAATCTACTAACAAGAATGCAGGTGCCTTAGAAAATGATCTAGCAGATTTTGATCTTGCAGGTGGAGCTCAGATACAGGTGGAGCCAGGCACATCAAGGACCACTGATCAAGTTGGTGACAGGCCAGACACAGAGACATCTGAGGACGCCCAGCCTAGGAGCAATAATCCGGAAGAAAACAGAAATGAAGTGAATGATATGCAAGAACAACATGAAGAGGACGCAATGGATCAACTTGATCAAGATCAGCTGAATGAATCATATGAGCAACACGATGAAACACCACAAGACACATTGGCCAACTACCAGCTAGCAAAAGACAAAAGTAGGAGGCAGGTAAGACCTCCTACCAGGTATGATTACTCAACTAATGATTTGTATTTCTGTGCATTAATATCAAGTCATTAAATAAATGGAATGGATCCTGCTAGCTTAGGAGAGGCATTAAAGTCTACCCATAAACTTGAATGGGAAGCGGCCATGAAAGAAAAGATGTCTTCTCTTAGAAAAAACCAAACTTGGACTTTAGTTCCTAAACCTAAAAACCAGAAGTTGGTCGTAAGTGGTTGTTTAAGGTCAAAGAATGACTTCTAACTAGTGACATGTTAGTGTTAGGTTTAAAGCTAGACTTGTAGCAAAAGGATTTACTCAACGGGAAGGGGTAGACTATAATGAAATTTTCTCACCTGTAGTGTAGTTAAATTTAAAACTATTAGAATGATGTTAGCTCTAGTAGTGCAGTATAATCTCGAATTGGAATAATTAGATGTAAAAACTGTCTTTCTACATGGAGAATTAAAAGAGAAAATTTACATGTCTCAGCCTGCATGTTTTCTAGATAACAACCATCCTGAGTATGTTTGTCTGCTCAATAAATCTTTATATGGTCTTAAACAGTCACCTAGGCAATGGTATAAAAGATTTGATACGTTTGTGCTTAGTATTGGATTCGTAAGAAGTAAATATGACAGTTGCTTCTATTTCATGCTTAATGATAAATGTCATATATACTTGTTATTGTATGTTGATGACATTCTTCTAATCTCTGAATCAATGAATGCTATTAACAATCTTAAGAAGCAATTGAATAGTGAATTTGACATGAAAGACCTAGGTAGTGCAAAGAGAATCATAGGTATGAACATTGATAGAGATAGAAGCAAAAGTTGCCTTAAAATACATCAGTCCACATATTTGCAAAAGGTAGCATCTAGGTTTGGGGTAAGTGGCTGTAAGCCTGTTAGTCAGCCTCTTGCGAGTCATTTTATTTTATCTAAGTCCCAAAGTCCTGCTAATAGGTCTGAGATGATTAAAATGGAAAATGTACCTTATGCAAATGCAATAGGTTCTGTGATGTATGCCATGATTAGTACGAGACCTGATTTGTCATATGTTGTATCTTTATTAAGTAGATTTATGTCAAATCCTAGTGGTGCTCACTGGAGTGCTTTGCAGTGGTTATTAAGCTACTTAAATACAACTGTTGATTATGGTTTATGCTTTTATAAATCTAACGCTTTGGACTTAGTAGGGTATGTGGATTCTGATTTTGCAGGTGACAGAGACTCAAGAAAGTCAACTACAGCATACTATTTCACACTTGGTGGAAATTGCATCAGCTGGAAGTCAAGCCTGCAACCGTTAGTTACACTCTCAACTACCGAAGCTGAATACATAGCCATAACTGATGTGTTCAAGGAAGCCATTTGGCTTCAGGGTATCTTAACCGAAATACAACAACTTCAGGGTAAGACAGCTGTGTATTCTGACAGTCAGAGTGCAATACATTTGAGCAAAAATCCTGTACATCATGAGAGAACCAAACATGTGGATGTAAAGTATCATTTTGTGCGGGAAATCATCTCAAGTGGTAAGATTGAGATCAAGAAGGTCCCAACTGAAGATAACCCATCTGACATGGGGAAAAAAATTATGACTGCCACCAAACTCTCCCACTGCATGGAGTTGTTGCATATGGGGGTTGGCTGACCTTGCAACCGACATGAACAATGATGGAAGTGAGTGAGTTTGCTGCGCTATCTTGGCCCTAATGCATACTGGTATATGGTTGGAGTGATGGGTGTTTTTGGCTTCAAGGTGGAGATTGTAAAATGTGAAGCCCTTTTTCAGCCGTTGGATGAGGGACACGTGGCGCAATCTCTGCTGTTGCTCAAATTACACAATTTGCTCTCATATATAAAGGATGCTAGGGTTTAAGAAAGATGATAGATTTGGTTATTTGCTTCTCAGATTTCTCCTATTATTGTTTTGGCTAATTGTTAAGCCATATTCCTAATCCAAGTTGTGTGATCTTCAATTGGGAGTTGAGATTGACACTGTAGAGATTATGGTTTATCTTGTTGTGGTAGTTTTTTAATTTGGGGGAAATTGTTGTTGTTGTAAGCTACTCAAGATTCTTGTGTAATCTTGTTATTGATTAGTGCATTGAGCTCCTTATTCCGGAGTTCAACGTGGATGTAGTCTGAAATTGTACAGGCGAATCACGGTAAAATCTTGGGTGTTTGATGTGGTGTTTACTGTTCTTGCCATTATTTTTCTTTTTGAAGTCACAGAGCAGTTCACGGAAAAAGAATTAATCAACAGGTCAAATGAAATGGAAATTAAAATGTTGTCAAATTAATTTTTAGTTATAAGGACCCATTTGTAAGATTTCCAAAGTTCTTAGAGTTCAAACGATACAAATATTAGGATCCGGGATATTCGGATTTGGATCGTAAAATAAAAAATTCTGATCTTGGTGAGAGATTTCCAAGTCTAGATTTCCAAAATCAATAAATATAATCCGGATCTAGAATTTTAAAAAATATAAATATAAGCATAAAAATCTAGATTCAGATTTTAAAACAGTATATATCTATATTATCTGGACATGGAGATTAAAACCAATTATACATGCATTCGGATCTAAATAATTTTTTCCATATCCAGATCACAAAATAAAAAATTTGGATCCTCATGGGAGATTTCGGAGGCTAGATTTCATAATCTATAAATATAATCTGAATCTCGAATTTTAAAAAATTTAAATATAAGCAATATATATATATATATATATATCTACATTATATGGACGTGGATCTTGACAAAGTATACCCGTATTCGGATCTGGATAACTTTTTCCAAATCCAAGTCGCAAAATAAAAAATTTGAATCGTAATGAGAGACTTTTGGATCTAGATTTGCAGAATCTATAAATATAATTTGGATCACGAATTTAAAGAATATTAAATATCAGTAAAAAAATATGGATTCAGTTTTTAATAAAATATAAATATAATTCGGATCTCATATTTTATAAAATATAAATATAAGCAAAAAAATAATAATAATAATAATAAATCAAACTAAGATCCAGACTAAATATACTCACATTTAGATCTGAATATTTTTGTATGAATATGGGTTCTTAAAACCAAATCAAAATCCGAATATGAATTTCACCATCCCTATTTGGAATAGTTTTTTCATCATTTAATTTTTTTCAAAATATAAAATGAACAAGACGTTAAATAAAAAAGACTGTTGATAGAAAGGAGAATGACGTTTTTTCTCATATATTTTTCAACTTTCACCGATTATTAATAAATAGATATGCTTCAACATCATCGACAATGAGATACTTCAGTTATACAGTGTATTGAAGGCTGTTTTTTATTCCAAAGAGTCATTTGATAAATTAACCCCTCGAACGAATCTCCATCAGCAGTGAATTTGTTTGATTAGTATCGAACCAAAGCAAACTTAGCAAGCAGACAGGTAATCACAGAGATAAGGGTTTACGTAGTTTGGTGAAGAGTGACTCCAACCTACTTCCACATAAATAAATGGGTTATTTTATTACCTGCTCGGGATAAAAAATCGACCTAAGTTACAAATAGTGTGGTAAGCTTTCAAAGGGTTTACCACCTCTCGGATCTTATACAAGTCCGTTACAAATCTCTCAGATGATCGGATACTGAACATGTTTCTCTCTCTATCACTAGGTTTTAGAGTTTTTTTACAAATAGTGAGATGTGAAAATTGCTCTCCCATGAATCTGTGACTTCAACTCCTTTATATAGACTTCTCAATTCACTATTCCACTGCCCATAACGTCAGCTCATGTTATTGTCATCATTGAAGTAAAAACTCTCATCAACCACCCTTAATTCGATCAATCAAAATGCTTCTTTTTCACTGTCACTGTATTGGTCTATGGCGGTCTACAACGGCTCTGTTCTGCCACTCCCCCGCCACAGCACAATCCCACGACAGCTGGCGAGGACTACTTTCAATGAGAATCGTTGTTTTCATGTAGTCATCATTAGCCTTCTTGAAGGGTATCTTTTCTTCTGGGGCATACGTCACATACTTTTGGAGCACGAAACTTGTGGTCCCATACTTCGATCTTCGGGTCGGCATGTTAAGGTGATTGATAACTGATCATACCATTCGATTTCTCTAATCAGGTCGGGTCTTTAAAATGACCACCTCGGGTCGGCTTCCACGAATAATCGAATGCTAACAAACTTTACACTTTTTCTCCGGGTCGGGTCGGTATCCCAACTTTGCTTCATCAAACCGGTTCTGTCTTTGGAAGAAAGTTTTTGTATACTTGGCTCGGGCTCCTCTGTCTGACTCCAGCCTCTTTAGGCCTTTGGACTTGCATTGTCTTCTTATGTCCAAGTACAAAACCTCATTCTACCCCTCATCGGTACTCAAACTTTCTTGGGGTAAAAAATCACTATCAACATATGTCATCTAGTTCTCGATATCAACGAGTTAATGAGTTGGTATCGAGAACTTCAAAAAACATGGTACATATCGAACTTGTGTCCTCGGGTCGTAGCTTATAATTACTCCATTTGCCATATCCCTCGGGTCATAATGCCACACGTGTCGCCAAAGATTACCCTCAACACTCTTCCTCCCATTGTACGATCCTCATACCGGATAGAGACGGTCAACATACATAGCTCGGGATCAGAGAGCTCAGAAGACTATGACACAACGCCGACCCCCTCTTAAGAAGAGAACCAATCATACTACCAACGAGTTCCTCGACCTGAGCCAAGCCACTTTGAGCTAGATTTTATTAATCTTGACATAGACCGAGCTTCAACAGTAATCAAGGCCGAGTTAGATAGGACAAAAATTAACATTCCCGAGGCCATTACTCTCAGTGTCACAGAGGAATGGGATCAAGCAAGTCATCCTCGTGATAACCAAGTGGCCCTTGCACGGCCTTCTTCGATATGGGATTGCGTTTGCCTATTCAAGTGTACTTTGCAAAGATGTTGGCAGCAATGAATTTGGCCCATGCCAGCTGAATCTGAACTGGTGGGGAGTGTTGGCCGGTCTCTACATAATCTGAAGTAGAGCAAGATTGGGGGAGCCGTTTGTCCCTGAATTGAAGAGGTTATATAGAATGAATGCCAACTCAAAACAGTAAAGGGTTATTATTACCTTTCCACCTACGTCGGGGCTCCTCACATCATTATAAATCTCTCGGCCACCAACAATAACTTCAAGGACAAATGGTTATGGGCTGGGGGCTATGGGGAAGGCATTGGCAGGCATCTGGTGAGGATATCATAGTCCCGACCGTTTTCTGAGTTGGAGGTAACAACCCGTCCCCTTCTGGTTTAGTTTTAACTTCCCACTAACACTCCAGCTCCTTTTATACCTTGCTGGGATGATCCCCCTAAGGTCCATCATGAGACTAAGGACATAGTAAAAATGGCATTTCAGTACGGAGGCCATTACATAGACCTTGTCAACCCATCAGCCTTTGCCAACTTGGGCTTTATCTAAGGCACTGCACCACCCCAGTCCAGAAAAACTGGTAATTTCTAACCAAGTGACCCTTGCTTACTAATCTGTTTGTCCCTTTATAGGTGTTTCAACTATTATTTTACTTTCTTCATGTACTAACATAACATTCTTGTTGTAGGTATGTCTGGAATGAAGACCCTCATAGAGGTTGCTCGGGTGGCAATGTGCTATACCCTAGGCAATTCCAGCAGCACTCGTGCCTGAGTCACCACTCCAATACCTGCGGCCACAAGACAAATGGCATCAACATAAGCTTCGGCCTCCACCATCGAGTCCACAAACATTCCCCAAACCAGACAGACATCGACTTCTGCCCCCAAACTAACATTCCCCAAACCAACCAAACACCAACTCCTGCCCCTGACCCTCTAAAAGAATGCTATATTAGGTCGGGGGCAAGGAGCCTGAGGAAGTCATTGAGAGGGCCCCCCAATAGGAAAACTATGGACAATAAGAGCAAGGCTCGACCGCCTCCTCTTCAGACCGGCGAGGGGTACCAATGCTGGGTGGAGGAATTCTCAGAGAATGTGAGGGTAGGCATAGCGTACCTCATTCCCAGCTTCAATTTCTTGGCTGAGCATATGAAGTTTGACAAGTAATGACTTATGAGAGCCTTTCTTCTGATGACGTCCTCAACAATGTCGGCCGCTTCTAGACAAAAGTAAAATTCACTTCCACATTTCAATAACATTCTCTTGTTCTTTTATCGATATTGACCTTTCTTCTGATTGCGCAGCTGGCCTACCTATTGGCAACCAACATGGATATGTTGGCCAACACTCTTTTTGAGAGGGGGCTAGGCCTAAAGGATCCAGAGCCAACTGACTAAGAGGGAGGTTGAGCTATCAAGAAGGTTGGATGGGGCCAAGGAAGAAATAAAGGGGTTCCAACGATCTACCGAAGCCCTGACAAAAGATAGGGATAAGGCCCAAGCTGAGGCTGCCTCTCTCCATCGAGCTTCAGAGATCACCAAGATGGAGAAGGGTGAGGCCCGGGTAGAGGCTTCTCTTAAGTCAACTGAACAAAAATTTTAGCAAGTCAGGGCTGTCACAGTCGAGAGCAAGCTCCAGAAGAAAAAGGATGAGTTGGAGAAGATTGTGAACGAGCTGGCTAAATCACAAGAAGAGCTGAGGAGTTTACACGCCGAGCTCACAGACCGTCTGGAGGACACCAAAATGAAGGCCAAGATTGAAGGGTTGGAGGAGACCATAGAGCTAATTGAAATGGTGCAACCGGCTTGGACTTGGGGATGATTCACAAGGTTCTAAAATGGGCCAAAGGAGAGATGTCCTATGAAAAAAGCCTTGGGCCCAATCCAAGAAAAAGATAAAGCCATCATTGACCTCGTCCCAATGTTTGTAACAAAAGATATATGCCTCTCGTCTTCTGTTGCTGCCCCTCTTGACCCCTTAGAAGATATTTTTGGCCTCTCCGTATAAATTACACATGTATTTTTCCTTCCCCCTCTTTTTTTATATATATCGGCAACCCGGATGAGGCCCAATGTACAATTTTCTACTTAATGAATATACAATTTTTGCACATGCTTTTACTTTTTCATTTTCAAGTACACACGGAACAAAGACCCAATCTGAGGCAACTTCCATTTCACTTTAATACGCCGAATTAATCAACATTAATCAATACTTGGTAAAATCAACCAAATTTACGTTAACCATTCCCCTAAAGCTCTTATACTCGATAGATTCTGAACCTTTCGAAAATGTGAAATTGCACATCTTCTGCCCAACCATCGTTAACACTTCCCAAACTGGCCTGGAACACATAAGACCATGGGGGAGAAATTTCGACCTCATTCTGGTGAACACAATAAGGCCTCGATGGGACATATCTGACCCCGAGCCGCTAAAACCACTCGGTCGTAATGGAATATCCACTCAAACAAGTCCATGATGAAGAAACTCTGAACTCATGCTAATGAACATAATAAGACTTCGACGGGACGCACCCGACCCCAAACCGCTAAAATCACTTGGCCACAAGGAAATGTTCCCTTCTTATGCCACTCAAACATGGCCATGGGGGAGAAACTCCGACCTCATGTTAATGAACATAATAAGGCCTTGACGGGACGTACTCGACCCCGAGCCACTAAAATAACTTGGCCACAATGGAATGTTCATTCCTTGTGCCACTCAAAACATGTCATGAGGGAGAAACTCTGACCTCATGCTAATGAACATAATAAGGCCTCGATGGGATGTATTCGACCCCGAGCCGATAAAATCATTTGGCCACAAGGGAATGTTCCCTCCTTATGCCACTCAAAACATGACTTCGGCGGAACGAATGCAGCCCCGAGCTATCATAGTCTTTATCAAGACCAACTGGTAGGGAAAATTTTCAATCTCTGGAAATCTTCATGGACACTAGTAATGGCGTTCCACACCGAGTTGCCTCGTAAAAAAAACGAAAATAAGACGATAAGCGTAACGGGGGTGACGTATCACGCTAAAAGTCAATAATGTTATAGTGACATGATCTTTTCTTCCTGCATATATTGATTTATTCAAAGAGGAGGAACAACTAAGAAATAATTAATAAAGAAAGAAACAGAGAAAGAAATCAAGCCTTTGTAGTTAATGCCAGTAGGAGAAAGATTTATACAAATATCTTTAAAAATCCAAAAAAAAAAAAAAACAATAATAGTCAAAATACGGATTAATAGGAGGAAACTACATGCAAAAAAAATATTTATATAATCAATTCAAACAAAAGACAAATACTGTGAAAAAATATTTAATGTAGTCTTGAAGGAAAAATTATAGACCTCATTTTTATTTCTTTCTCAAATAATTTCCCCTGAGAAGCAAAAAATAATAATATCAAATTAAGAAAATTAAAAAAAAAAAATCTTAAAAATTTAACTCAATTGTTCAACGTGCGTAAAGTGCGAGCCCCGGATTAGTTTTTCTAGTAGGAAAAGCAAAAAGAGAACGATTTATTTAGATTATGTGTTTTTGAGGTTATTTTTTATTTTTTGCCTATTGTAAAACATATATAATTTTAATTTATTTAAACCAAATTATCTTTAATTCATAATGTAGGATATAATTAACTTTAATGTTAATAATTTTATTATGAAAAAATTGTGTTTACAGTTTTATTAGTTGTTATATAATAGTAGAATGTCAACTAAAACTATATTATCCTATTTTAAATCTAAACGAACGAGAGAAGGTAAAGAAGCCCACGGGCCAGTCGGCCCAAAAGTAACACCAAAACCAGAACCGTTAATAATGCAAGTATCTGTCTTTAGTTTCAAAACTACTAATTTTCCTACTGTATGTTGCTATTTTTGTTAGAAGTTTCATGATTAGACTTATGAGTTCATGCCTTGATATTGTATGACATTTTAGAGACCACTTTTTTTAAAAATCGTTGGAAATCTCACCGTCAAACCACTCCTTTTGAGATTAAGTAGAGCAAGTAAAACTTCCGACTGTCCAAAACTCTTATAATGGATTCGAACCCAAAAGACCACATTTGTTCTTGTAGACAAAAATTAAGGTCCTTTTACTTTCTGTAGTGATTCACCGATCACTTTAGAAAATATTTTGAGGAAAAACCGAATTGCTTCTATTACTATAAGAATAGATTACAAGTATTACAAAACTTGAATTACAAAACATCACACTCTCTCTATGTTTACAACTCTTTGGGATGATTTTTAAGCTCTCTGGAAGCCTGAATTTATAGGCAATGATTGATTACTGTTCACCCTTGATTCATGCCACCAATTGCTCCTTGATTCATGGTGATAGCAACCTTTCACCAAAAGTGTTTTGGTTGTTTCTTCAATTTTCAAAGATCACCTAAAGTTGCATGACAACTTCTTCATTGAGTCTTCAAGGGTAGCCTGCAGTTGGTAGCATGGCCTTTCAGTGGCAGCTGGATTCATTACAATTCTCCCCCCTCCAGCTGCGTCTGAAACTATCGTCATCTAACAGCTATCCCGGCTATGTCTCTGCACAGCTCTAGCTTGTCCCGAGTAACCACCTTTGTTAATATGTCAGCTGGATTCTCATCTGTATGGATCTTCACTAGTCTCAGCAGTTGTTGATCCATCACCTCGTGTATCCACTGATAGCGAATATCAATGTGTTTCGTCCGGGAATGATACATTGAATTTTTGCTCAAGTCCAGAGCACTCTGACTGTCACAATGTATCTTGTAATCTGTTTGCTTGATCCCTAACTCTTGGAGAAAATGTTTTAACCACAACATTTATTTTCCTGCCTCAGCTATAGCGATGTACTCAGCCTCTGTTGTGGATAGTGAAATACACCTCTGCAATCTTGACTGCCATGACACAGCTCCCCCTGCAAAAGTGTAGATGAAACCTGATGTAGATTTCCTACCATCAAGATCTTCTGCCATATCTGAATATGTATAGTCTTCCAAGATCGGATCAGCTCCCCCGTAACACAGACGAAACTTTGATGTACCCTTGAGGTACCTGAGAATCCATTTGACTGCCTCCCAGTGTTGCTTTTCAGGGTTAGAGAGAAAACGGCTCATTACACCCACTGCGTGTGCAATATCTGGCCTGGTACATACCATTGCATACATAAGGCTTCCAACAGTTGAAGAATATGGTATTGCTGACATTTCCTCTATCTCTTTCTTGGATGAGGGGCACGAACTCTTGCTCAATTTGAAATGGTGCGCTAGCGGAACGTTGACTGGTTTGGCTTTCTGTATATCGAACCTCATGATTATCCGTTCAATATACCTCTCCTGTGAAAGCCATAACTTCTTGTTCTGTCTATCACGAACAATCTCCATTCCCAAAATTTATTGAGCTGGTCCTAATTTTTCATGTCGAAAGCCTTGGAGAGTGTCTTCTTCAGCTGGCTGATCTTCGCTGCTTCTTGTCCAACAATCAACGTGTCATCTACATACAGTAGAAGAGCAACAAAATTTTCATCTGGAAACCTCTGAATGTATACACACTGATCTACTACAGTTCTTTTGTAGCCTTGACCCACCATGAATGAGTCGAACTTCTTGTACCACACTGCCTTGGTGCTTGCTTGAGCCCGTACAAGCTCTTTTTCAGCTTGCAAACAAGGTTTTATTTTCCTGAAACCTTGAATCCTTCTGACTGCTCCATGTAGATTTCTTCATTCAGATCACCATGAAGAAATGTTGTTTTGGCATCCATCTGTTCAAGCTCCAAGTTCAATCTGGCTACCAATCCTAGGATAACTCGGATTGAAGCCATTTTTACCACTGGTGAAAATATCTCATCAAAGTCAATTCCATTTTTCTGTATGAATCCTTTGACTACTAGCCGAGCTTTGTGTTTCACCACTTTTCCGCTGCCATCTTTCTTGAGCTTGAATACCCATTTGTTCTTCAGTTCCTTCATTCCATGTGGGAGCTTGACTATCTCATAAGTTTTGCTTTTCTGCAGAGATTCCATCTCATCCTGCATTGCGTGCAGCCATTTGTCTTTGTCTTTATGAGATACTGCTTTATTGAAGGTTTATGGCTCCCCCTCGTCAGTAAGCAGAATATATTCTGATCCTGAGTATCTGGCTGATGGAATCCGGCCTCGCTCAGATCTTCGTACTGGAGGTTCTGGCTGTCTGATGTCATCCAGATTTGTGAATGATCCTGAATTCTCTGATGGAGCAGGCTGCAGCTCCCCTTGCTCAACATTTCCTTCCTCATCTGGTTCTGCTTCTGGTATGTCTTGTACCACATCGTCATCTGTGGCCACTGGTGTTGGTGCTGGGGTTGTGTCTGGAATGCATCGGCATTATCAGCACTGGTTTTAGAAGGCATTTTGGGCTTTTCAATGTCTTATATTGTCTGGTCTTCAAGAAACACTACATCTCTACTTCTGATGACCTTTCTTTCCTTCGGGTCCCATAGTCTGTATCCAAATTCTTCGTCTCCATAGCCTATGAAGATGCATGGAGTAGTCCTTGCATCGAGCATCTGCCTGAGCTCCTTGGATACATGTGCAAATGCTAAACATCTGAATATTCTGAGGTGAGAATATGAGGGATTCTTACCAGACCACACTTTCTCCGGAATCTCGAAGTTCAATGGTACAGATGGTGATCTGTTGATCAGGTAGCAGGCGGCACGAACAGCTTCTCCCCAGAATGGCTTTGGCAGCTTAGCCATGCTGATCATGCTTCTGACTTTCTCCATAATGGTGCGGTTTATCCTTTCAGCGACACCATTGTGTTGTGGGTTGCGTGGAACAGTCCTCCTCGTGTCGAATGTCGTGGCTTCCGCAGTAGGCATCGAACTCCCTGGAAGTGTATTTGCCTCCATTGTCTGTGCGAAGGCACTTCAGTTTCTTCCCTGTTTCACGCTCGACCATGGCATGGAACAGTTTGAAATAGTCCAGGACCTGATTCTTTATTTTCAGAAAATACACCCATACTTTCCGAGAAGCATCGTCAATAAAAGTTAGAAAATATTTGTTACCGCCTAGTGAGTTTACCTCCAAGGGACCACATACATCAGAGTACACCAGACTGAGTAACTCTGATTTCTTTATAGAAGAGAAATTGAAAGAGACTCTGTGTTGCTTACCGAATAGACAGTGATTGCAAGGATCCAAAGCAGCATTTTTTTAGAGACAGTGATTAGATCCTTCTTTGTCAAGGTAGACAACCTCTTTTCACTCATATGACCGAGTCTCTGGTGCCACAGATACTGAGAAACCTCTCGTTCAGCTACATTGAGGCTTTCTGCACATATCTTCACATGAGTCTTGTATAAGGTTCCACATATGTGTCCTCGGGCGATGACCATGGCACATTTTATCATCCTCCAAGTGCCATTATTGAAGTGGCTAGCATAGCCCTGTTTGTCAAGGGCTGCCCCCGAGCGTAAGTTGAGCCGAAGTTCTGGAACATGTCTGACATCCTTCAGGGTTATTGTATACCCTGCATTTATCTGCAACTGTATCTCACCAATTCCTACTATCTGAGAAGAATGGTATTTCCCATCTTCACTACTTCAAAGTCTCATGCTTTGTATGTTGTGAATAAATCCCTGTGAGGAGTGACGTGGTAGGATGTTGCAGTATCTACCACCCACTCGACATCTTGAGTTGCGATGTGAAGGCATGATTCTTCCTGGCCGGAGCATATAGCTACATCTACCGTGGTAACTACTAGTGTCTCCGCGTCATTCTTCTTCGGCTAGTTATTGCCTTGTCCCTGCACCCGTTGCAGTTTTCGGCAATTTTTCTTCAAGTGGCATTCAATGCCACAGTGGAAGCACTTGTATGTCTTTTTCCCGTCCTTAGATCTGCCCCTGTTTTTGCTTATGCCTCTCCTCCCACCTTGATATTTCTCATGTTGTCTTCCTCATTTCTCCGAGACAATGGCTTCTGTTTGATCTGAGCCCACGTCTTTTCTTCTGGCTTCTTCATTTGACAGGGCATCCTTTACCATAGGCATGGTAAGTTTGCCTCCTGGAGCTGAGTTGCTGAGAGTAACCACCAGAGTCTCTTAGCTATCAGGAAGAGAACTAAGTACCAAGAGGGCTTGAACTTCGTCTGCCAGTTGCATGTCTACTGCAGACAATTGGTTCATCAGGCTTTGAAACTCGTTGGTGTGTTCTGCAACAGAAGTTCCACTCCGCAGCTTCAGGTTCACCAAACGCCTAGGCTTTATTCCGAGCTGTTTTGGCCTGGAACATGTCTTCAAATTTCCTCCACATTTCATAAGCATCTGTGTCCTGTGCTACGTGGTGGAATACATTGTGACCGATCCACTGCCTAATCTGACCCAAAGTTCTGTTATTGAGTTTATTATGGTCATACTCCTTAACAGACTCTGGTTTTACTCCCTTCAACTCGATGACATCAAACAGATCTTTGCAATGTAAGAAATCTATCATCCGAGGTCTCCACAGGGAGTAATTAGTTGCAACCAATTTAATCATTGCACCAGAATGGGAATCTTCTATTTCCATTTTAAGTTTTAAAGTTTAAAATGAAAATATAATAAAATCAGGTCTGAATTTCACAAATCCGAGGTCACTGTTGCGTCCGGACAGTCGAAAATGGTGGAATAGACACTTCGTTGGTCTAAATCCGACACAGGGGGCTGATTTGTAAATTCCTAAAAATTCTGGGGCAAAACTGTAAATTTCAAAACTTCAGGGGTCTAAATGAAATTTATCATGCTACTGACGTGGCAAGTGGGACCAGCTGTGGTGACGTGGCAGATGACATGGCAGGGTGACGTGTCAGCTGACGTGGCAGGGTGGAACCGTTTTGCTGACGTGGCGGACACTTGGCGGCTGATGTGTCTGCTGACTGGGCGCTGACTGGGTGCTGACTGGGGCTGACGTGGCGCTGATGTGGCTGCCACATGTATCGTCTTCAACCTTGATTAGCGCGTGTGGCGCCTGGTGCACGTTGAGGCGCGTGGCGAGGCTGCTGGAAGGCGCGTGCGGCGAGTGCAGAGGATCTGGACGTCGGCTCGGTCGCCGGAAAATACCACCATGCTCGTCTCTTCGTGAACTAGCTGATGGTACCCTCAAAATTGATTTTTGACAACTTTCGTCGGAACCGGTTTTCCGATCGGAAGCTCTGTTACTCGGTTTTACGACCCCAAAGAGCAATCGAAGCTCATGATACCACTTGTAGTGATTCACCGATCACTTTAGAAAATGTTTTTTTGAGGAAAAACCGAATTGCTTCTATTACTACAAGAATAGATTACAAGCATTACAAAACTTGAATTACAAAACCTCACACTCTCTCTATGTTTACAACTCTTTGGGATGATTTTAAGCTCCCTGGAAGCCTGAATTTATAGGCAAGGATTGGTTACTGTTCACCCTTGATTCATGCCACCAATTGCTCCTTGATTCATGGTGATAGCAACCTTTCACCAAAAGTGTTTTGGTTGTTTCTTCAATTTTCAAAGATCACCTAAAGTTGCATGGCAACTTCTTCATGGAGTCTTCAAGGGTGGCCTGCAGTTTTAGACATCTTTCTATTCTTCAGGATCTTATGTTGTATAAATTGATCAACAATTAGCCATATGACCCTAGATACCACCACACCCTGGCATGAATTCCATCTGCCCTTCAGTTTTTTCTACTCTTCTCTTTTCGAAGCCTCTTTCATTCCTGATAATTTAATTTTATTTGTTTACTTAACATATCTATTGTCAGTTGATTTTCTAAGGTCTCCCAAAAGCTATTCCCAATTTTGCTGAATAACTTATCAAAGTCTCTTTCACATATTCTTGTTCTCTTCTGCAAACAGAATCTTCGGATCGACCTTGTCCTTAATGCACTAACATGATTTAAATACTATGTTGTTAAAGGTGCAGCCTCAAATATTCACCTACGGCACTTGGGCGGCGCCTTAAATATTGTAAGTTATGATTCCCTTAAATATTGTCAACTCGTCCTTTTGACAGATCAAAGGCGACTCTTAGATAGCGCTTGAACAAGTTGAACTATCAAAATGTCTTGTACCGCCCACCACCGTTGATAGCCTAATTTAAATATACGTTTTAACTATATCTTAGATATTTTGTAAGTATCAATGTTCCATTCTTTAATCACTTTTGTTCGAACCAAGTAGTACGACTCTGTAAATTCACGTTCATGAGATATGAATCCTCAAAGGATAGCGTAGTTGGCTTAACTGTTATAGAAGAAGCAAGAGTCACAGGTTCAAATCTTAGAGATATGTATAATTTGTACAATATGTACTTTTAAAAAAATGTTCAAGGGATATGACTCTAGTTTTATGCTGCCAACTTTCTGCAACATTCTTTACCTAGGCTTGGACCCGCCAACTCGTATGAACTGATTGCGGGCTTCTTCAAATTTTCCGTACACAATCATGGGAGAAATTCAACATAGCTTTGAAACCATCAGATCTTTAGATATTTAGAAGTTGTCTAGTCATAATCATCTAAAAAGTTTTTGGTCTTTCATGTCTCTATTTAACACTAATAATAACCATTCAGGTGGAGGCAAAATACCCTACAAGTGGTGCTTCATATTATTACAATGGGGAAGAGTCAGTGGGGACAGACCTGTTAAAACATCTTCTAGAGCACAAACGCCACCACATTCATCACTGCCTGTCGCCACAACACTCTGACACCAATGCTAATGAACATAATAAGGCCTCGATGGGATGTATTCGACCTCGAGCCGATAAAATCATTTGGCCACAAGGGAATGTTCCCTCCTTGTGCCACTCAAAACATGATTTCGGCGGAACGAAAGCAGCCCCGAGCTATCATAGTCTTTATCAAGACCAACTGGTAGGGAAGATTTTCAATCTCTGGAAATCTTCATGGACACTAGTAATGGCGTTCCACACCGAGTTGCCTCGTAAAAAAATGAAAATAAGACGATAAGCTTAACGGGGTGACGTATCACGCTAAAAGTCAATAATGTTATAGTGACATGATCTTTTCTTCCTGCATATATTGATTTATTCAAAGAGGAGGAACAACTAAGAAAGAATTAATAAAGAAAGAAACAGAGAAAGAAATCAAGCCTTTGTAGTTAATGCCAGTAGGAAAAGATTTATACAAATATCTTTAAAAATCATAAAAAAAAAAAAAAAAAAAAAAAAAAAAAAAAAAAGAAAGACAACAATAGTCAAAATACGGATTAATAGGAGGAAACGACATGCAAAAAAATATGTTCAAACAAAAGACAAATACTGTGAAAAAATATTTAATGTAGTCTTGAAGGAAAAATTATAGACCTCATTTTTTTTTTCTCTCAAATAATTTCTCCTGAGAACAAAAAATAATAGTATCAAATTAAGAAAATTTAAAAAAAAAAATCTTAAAAATTTAACTCAATTGTTCAACGTGCGTAAAGTGCAAGCCCCGGATTAGTTTTTCTAGTAGGAAAAGAAAAAAAAAGAACGATTTATTTAGATTATGTGTTTTTGAGGTTATTTTTTATTTTTTTCCTATTGTAAAACATATATAATTTTAATTTATTTAAATCAAATTATCTTTAATTCCTAATGTAGGATATAATTAACTTTAATGTTAATAATTTTATTATGAAAAAATTGTGTTTACAGTTTAATTAGTTTTGTTATATAATAGTAGAATGCCAACTAAAACTATATTATCCTATTTTAAATCTAAACGAACGAGAGAAGGTAAAGAAGCCCACAGGCCAGTCGGCCCAAAAGTAACACCAAAACCAGAACCGTTAATAATGCAAGTATCTGTCTTTAGTTTCAAAACTACTAATTTTCCTACTGTATGTTGCTATTTTTGTTAGAAGTTTCATGATTAGACTTATGAGTTCATGCCTTGATATTGTATGACATTTTAGAGACCACATTTTTTTTAAAAATCGTTGGAAATCCCACCGTCAAACCATTCTTTTTGGGATTAAGTAGAGCAAGTAAAACTCCCTACTGTGCAAAACTCTTATAATGGATTCGAACCCAATAGACCACATTTGTTCTTGTAGACAAAAATTAAGGTCCTTTTACTTTCTTCATTAGACATCTTTCTATTCTTCAGGATCTTATGTTGTATAAATTGATCAACAATTAGCCATGTGACCCTAGATACCAGCACCACCCTGGCATGAAAACCATCTGCCCTTCAGTTTTTTCTACTCTTCTCTTTTCGAAGCCTCTTTCATTCCTGATAATTTAATTTTATTTGTTTACTTAACATATCTATTGTCAGTTGGTTTTCTAAGGTCTCCCAAAAGCTATTCCCAATTTTGCTGAATAACTTATCAAAGTCTCTTTCACATATTATATTCTTGTTCTCTTCTGCAAACAGAATCTTCGGATCGACCTTGTCCTTAATGCACTAACATGATTTAAATACTATGTTGTTAAAGGTGCAGCCTCAAATATTCACCTACGGCACTTGGGCGGCGCCTTAAATATTGTAAGTTATGATTCTCTTAAATATTGTCAACTCGTCCTTTGACAGGTCAAAGGCGACTCTTAGACAGCGCTTGGACAAGTTGAACTATCAAAATGTCTTATCCCGCCCACAGCCGTTGATGGCGTAATTTAAATATACGTTTTAACTATAACTTAGATATTTTGTAAGTATCAATGTTTCATTCTTTAATCACTTTTGTTTGAACCTCTGTAAATTCATGTTCATGAGATATGAATCTCCAAAAGATAGCCTAGTTGGCTTAACTCTTATAGAAGAAGCAAGAGTCAGAAGTTCAAATCTTAAAGATCAGCTAGATATGTTTAATTTGTACAATATGTAAGGAAGGGACTTAAACCTTCCTTTAAAAAAAATGTTCAAGGGATATGACTCTAGTTTTATGCTGCCAACTTTCTGCAACATTCTTTACCTAGGCTTGGACCCGCCAACTCGTATGAACTGATTGCGGGCTTCTTCAAATTTTCCGTACACAATCATGGGAGAAATTCAACAAAGCTTTGAAACCATCAGATCTTTAGATATTTAGAAGTTGTCTAGTCATAATCATCTAAAAAGTTTTTGGTCTTTCATGTCTCTATTTAACACTAATAATAACCATTCAGGTGGAGGCAAAATACCCTACAAGTGGTGCTTCATATATTATCAATGGGGAAGAGTCAGTGGGACAGACCTGTTAAAACATCTTCTAGAGCACAACGCCACCACATTCATCACTGCCTGTCGCCACAACACTCTGACAGCAATGCTACCAGAAATAAAACTAACGGGATCTCAGGATAACCCTCATCTGGGCTAGAGAGATGCATGCCATGCACTGTGGTGATTGGGGGGTAGGTCTCTTGCAGATGTGGGATATTATGACTAGTTAAAGAAGTTCAGTGTTTTCTTGGGTTACCTTTTTTGGACGAATATGATGTATTGTTTATAAACAAGTGCATTATTATTATTATTATTATTATATTATTATTATTATTATTATTGAAATGCATGGATGTCTTGTGCAAACTTATACTCACTCTGAGGGTTTCATAATAAAATTAAATTTGTTTTTTTATTTATATATATATTGATTATAAAGACGATTCTGGCAAAAAGGGTCCTCAACAGAGGTATCCAATCTTTCTTTAAAACTTAGGTTATGTGAAACAAATTTGGGGCTTCATATCCAGCGAATTGATTGTAGCTGTTTGAATCTGTAAAAATAGATGAAGATGGTAAGAGCTCTAGGGAGAAAACATCATATAACAAATTTTGCCAGGCCAATTTGCATTCTTATCAGCTTGTGATCACTTCCAATTTTGTGCATGAAGCCTCCATAAACTTTCAAAACACCTGTGCACAAAACTTTCACCTCAGATTTATTTGGCCAAAGAAGAATTGATATTTCCTTGCTGTTATTTTTGTTGGAAAATGCTTATTCATAAGCATTTTGAGGCACAATTTCAAGCGTGGTCCACTTCGTGTTAGTGGTTCCAAGCCTTTTGTAATTCCATAACAGCTAATTTAATTAGCTTGGTGGTTACATAGCTTAATTTCCATTAGTGCTAATTTAATTAGCTTAGTGGTTACAACAATGTGTAACATCTCCCATTATGAAATTTAATTGGCAAGTTAATTTCTATTAATTGAGATGTGTTTTCTTTTCCTATATAAACAACATCAGTTCTTGTTTTCAACATATGAAATAGAATATAGAGAAAGACAAAGCACACACACCAGCTCGGTTTCTTTGTTTTGTTAAAAAATGAGAGTTCAAACACTTTGTGGTTCGTTGGATACGAGTTTGGTGGTGCTCTTACTCGTACGTTTTCCGTTGTATCCTGGGAAACAATCGTTCACGTTCTACTGCACCTACGGTAGGGGACGAATTTGTTTTAAGGATATTGTTGTTTTCAACAAGTCTCGGGAAAGTGAAGAAGCAGTGGTTCGTTTCTGCCTCTACCATCAGCCTCTGCCTCAGCATTTGCCTCAGCCTCAGCCTCTGCCTCTGCCATCAGCCTCTGCCTCAGCATCTGCCTCTGCCTCAGCCTCTGCCTCTGCCATCAGCCTCTGCCTCAGCATCTGCCTCAGCATCTGCCTCTGCCTCAGCCTCTGCCTCTGCCATCAGCCTCTGCCTCAGCATCTGCCTCAGCCTCTGCCTCTGCCTCTGCCTCTGCCATCAGCCTCTGCTTCAGCATCTGCCTCTGCTTCTGCCTCTGCCTCAGCATCTGCCTCTGCCTCTGCCTCTGCCTCTGCCACTGCCTCTGCCTCAGCCTCTGCCTCTGCCTCTGCCATCAGCCTCTGCCTCGGCATCTGCCTCTGCCTCAGCCTCTGCCTCTGCATCAGCCTCTGCCATCATCATCTCTGCCTCTGCCTCTGCCTCTGCCTCTGCCTCTGCCTCTGCCATCAGCCTCTGCTTCAGCATCTGCCTCTGCTTCTGCCTCTGCCTCAGCATCTGCCTCTGCCTCAGTCTCTGCCTCTGCCATCAGCATAAACATCAGCCTCTGCCTCGGCTTCAGCATCAGCCTCTGCTTCTGCCTCTGCCTCTGCATCTGCATCTGCCTCTGCCTCTGCATCTGCATCTGCCTCTGCCTCTGCTCTTAGCCTCTACTGTCAGGGCCCGCCGTTAGGGTCTGATCCGAAGATTATTATAATATTTGTCATATTTGGATTTCCCAATTACCGTGTAATAATTGTAATACATTGTACATACAGTCTTAAAACAAATTTGTACTCTGTGGATATGGAAATCAGTCCAAACACAGTAGATCCGAATATGGCAGCCTCTTCGGCTGGCCAGAATGTTGTGGCAGCCCCCGTGGCTGACCAAAGTGCAGTGGCAGCCCCTTCGGCTGGCCAACTTGCATCAGCCTCTGGGCTTAATATGGCAGCCGTTGTGGCTGGCCAAGGTGTTTCTGCCTCAATGGCTAGACAACCTGTTGGACATGTGAGCCATGTCAATCCTGCTGCGGAAAAACCTGAAAAATTAGTGGTCAGAATTTCAAAAGGTGGCAACAGAAAATGTTCTTCTACCTGACCACGTTGAACCTTGCGAGGTTTCTAAAGGAAGATGCTCTTGTACCCAAAGAGGGTGAGATTGATATCCAAGTCATTAGTGCCATTGAAGCTTGGAAACATTCTGAATTCCTATGTCGGAATTATGTGTTGAATGGGCTAAGTGATTCCTTGTACAGTGTGTACGCTGGAATGAAAACAGCTAAAGGGCTTTGGGAATCTTTAGATCGAAAATATAAAACTGAGGATGCCGGTACTAAGAAATTTGTCGTAGGCCGTTTCCTAGAGTTTAAAATGATTGATTCCAAAACTGTGATAAGCCAAGTACAAGAACTGCAGATTATTCTAGCAGAAATTCATGCTGAGGGGATGAGTTTAAGTGAAACCTTCCAAGTAGCCTCGATAATTGGGAAACTACCACCTGGTTGGAAAGATTTCAAGAATTATTTAAAGCATAAGCGAAAAGAAATGAGCATTGAAGACTTGGTTCTTAAGCTAAGAATTGAGGAAGATAACCGAGTTTCTGAAAAGAGAGGAATGACTCATGAGGCCAAAGCATATGTTGTCGAACATGGCCATAAGAACAAGAACCTCAAGAACAAAGGGTCAAAGATGGGCCCTAAAGGAGGAGTTTCCAAGAAATCAAAATTTCAAGGAAAATGCTTCAACTGTAACAAAATGGGTCACAAGTCTTCTAAGTGCAGACTGCCGAAGAAGAAAAAGAAACAAGAGGCTAATGTGCTGGAAAACATGACTCAAGATGTTTCAGACATTAACCTTTCTGCTGTGGTTTCTGAGGTGAATCTGGTGGGTTCTAACCCAAGAGAGTGGTGGATTGATACTGGTGCCACTCGACATGTGTGCTCGGACAAGAGCATGTTTTCTTCATTTGAGCCTGCTGAAAATGGGGAAAAGATATACATGGGAAATTCAGCAACATCTGAGATAGAAGGTCAAGGAAAGGTGATTCAGAAGATGACCTCTGGGAAAGAGTTGACTCTGAACAATGTTCTGTATGTACCTGAAATACGGAAGAATCTTGTGTCTGGATCGCTTCTGAACAAGCATGGATTCCTGATGGTGTTCGAGTCTGATAAAGTAGTTTTGACTAAAAATGGGATGTATGTGGGAAAAGGGTATGTAACTGATGGGCTTTTTAAGCTCAATGTAATGGTTGTTAAACCCAAAAATATCAATAAAGCTAGTTCTTCTGCTTATATTGTTGAGTATTCTAATCTTTGGCATGGTAGATTAGGACATGTTAATTTTAATTCATTGCGAAAGTTAATTAACATGAATCATATTCCCAATTTTAAATTGATAACAAACATAAGTGTGATACTTGTGTTGAGGCAAAACTAACTAGATCATCTTTTCATAGTATTGAAAGAAACTCTGAACCACTTGATCTAATTAATTCATACCGATGTATGTGATTTTAATTCAATACAATCGAGAGGCGGTAATAAATATTTTATTACCTTTATTGATGATTGCACAAGATTTTGCTATGTATATTTAATGAAAAGCAAGGACGAAGCTATAGAGAAATTTGTTCTCTATAAGAATGAAGTTGAGAACCAACTGAATAAAAGAATTAAGGAGTTAAGAAGTGATCGTGGTGGTGAGTATGTTTTCCCTTTTGAATCACTTTGTGAACAAAATGGAATCATACATCAAACCACAGCTCCTTATTCACCTCAATCCAATGGGATTGCGGAACGTAAGAATCGTACCTTGAAAGAGATGATGAACGCTATATTAATCAGCTCTGGCTTACCTCAGATTATGTAGGGAGAAGCTGTCTTATCAACTAATTACCTTTTAAATAAGGTACCACGGAAAGAAGCAGGAAAAACTCCTTATGAAATGTGGAAAGGAAGAGTACATTCCTATAAATTCCTACGAGTGTGGGGGTGTCTTGCCAATGTAGTTATTCCTCCACCTAAAAAGGTGAAGATAGGACCAAAAATTGTTGATTGCATTTTCATAGGATATGCACATAACAGTAATGCTTATCGATTTATTGTGTATGAATCTAATGTACCAGATATTCACAAGAATACGATAATGGAGTCGAGGAATGCATCATTTTTCGAATACGTTTTTCCTTGTAAAACTAATTCGAATTCAGATGTGCACAAACGGGCACATAAGACTATCATTGAAGATAGTCAGGACCGAGAACAAATTAATGTTCCAGAGGATCAACAAGTTGTTAAACCTGAACTAAGACGTAGCAAAAGAGCTAGAACGGAAAAATCATTTGGTCCAGATTTTCTGACATTTTTGCTAGAGAATGATCCTCAAAGTTATAACGAAGCTGTAAGGTCAGCTGATGGTGCCTTGTGGAAAGATGCCATCAATAGTGAAATTGAATTCATCTTACAAAATCACACCTGGGAGTTAGTGAATCTTCCTCCCGGATGTAAACCTTTAGGGTCCAAGTGGATTTTCAAAAAGAAAATAAAGGCAGATGGATCAATTGACAAGTACAAAGCAAGACTTGTAATTAAAGGTTACAGACAACGTGAAGGTCTTGATTACTTTGATACTTATTCTCCTGTAACGAGAATAAATTCCATAAGGATGATACTAGCGATTGCAGCTTTGCGCAATCTTGAGGTACATCAGATGGATGTGAAAACAGCCTTTCTGAATGGAGATTTAGATGAAGAAATCTACATGGAACAACCTGAAGGATTTTTAGCTCCATGACAAGAAAAGAAAGTCTGTAAGTTAGTTAAATCCTTGTATGGATTGAAACAAGCCCCGAAACAGTGGCATAAAAAATTTGATGACACCATGTTGGCAAATGGTTTCAAAATCAATGAATGTGATAAATGCATTTATGTCAGAGAGACAGAAGTTGGCTATATCATTTTATGTCTCTACGTTGATGACATACTGATTGTCGGGAGTAATGTTAAAATGGTGAAATCTACCAAGAATATGCTGAAATCCAAGTTTGACATGAAAGACATGGGTCTTGCAGATGTCATTCTGGGAATAAAGATCTCGAGAAGTCCAGATGGACTTATTCTTGATCAGTCGCACTATGTGGACAAAATTCTTGGTAAATTCAATGATGATGATACAGCTGTGGCTAGAACTCCTTTAGATGTGAGCTTACATCTATCGAAGAATAGGGGAGATGGTATATCTCAAGTAGAATACTCTAGAGTGATCGGGAGTTTGATGTATCTATCAAGTTGTACAAGGCCTGATATAGCCTGTACAGTAAACAAGCTCAGCAGATATACGAGTAATCCAGGGGTTGATCACTGGAAAGCCATAGTGAGAGTACTTAGGTACTTACGTTTTACTCGTAATTATGGGTTGCACTATCATAGATATCCAGCTGTAGTCGAAGGATACAATGATGCTAATTGGATATCTGACATGAAAGACTCAAAGTCTACCAGTGGCTATGTGTTTACACTAGCAGGTGCAGCTATATCATGGAAATCGTCCAAACAGACTGTGATAGCCAGATCTACAATGGAATCAGAATTCATTGCATTAGACAAGTGTGCTGAAGAAGCAGAATGGCTTCGAAATTTTCTAGAGGATATTCCAAGTTGGCCAAAGCCAGTGCCAGCAATTTGCATCCATTGCGATAGTCAATCTGCAATCGGAAGGGCACATAACAATATGTATAATGGTAAGTCTAGACATATTCGTCGTAGACACAATACCGTTAGACAATTACTCTCTACTGGAGTTATTTCGATTGACTATGTAAAGTCAAAGGATAACATTGCGGATCCGCTAACCAAAGGGTTAAATAGAGAGTTAGTTGTGAAATCATCGAGGGGAATGGGACTAAAGCCCATTAGATAAATGTTTATTACGAAGGAAAACCCAACCTTGTTGACTGGAGATCCCAAGATCTAGGTTCAATGGGACAACCTACTCGTAAAAGACATAATTGGATCACTGTGGGGGTTACCCTCTAGTCCATTCCTATGATGAAATGAAACAGTGATGCTCGTATGGATAGAGGTTAAGCAAAAGCTTTTAATGATTCTTATTCGTCGGGAATCCGAGCAGAGTATTACGAGATACTCTTAAATAAGAAATCACCTATGTGAGAGAGAAGTGGGGCCGCTTCAAAGGGAATTGTACGGGGCACAATTTTTAGAAACTCTTGCAGAACCAGGTAGATGTTCATGGCCGAAATGAACATAATAATGAGAACTCAAATGTGTAGGTAAAATATATGTGTGATATGTGTTCTCCAATTACATGAACGGCGGTACAGTTCAATGACATCGCGTCAACTGTCAGCCAGTAATGAGATATATTTTCACAAGGGAAGGTTCAAAGGCTGTGGCCTACCTATCCTACACAGGTGTTGAACCGTTGAACTCTTCTAGGTCAAAATAAAATATTTTATAAAATAATTTTATTCGACGTTTTTCGCCAATTTCATTCATGTGGGGGATTGTTGGAAAATGCTTATTCATAAGCATTTTGATGGTCCACTTCGTGTTAGTGGTTGTTATTGAATGATTCGGATACTCCTCCGTGAGTACTTCGAAATGGTATATTCATATGCTTAAAATGGTGCTTGGGTGAATGAGAAATTTTTGTTCAAAGTTCACCCATTGGTGTTGGAAAATAAAGATAAGTGAGCTTGTCCCACATGGGAAAGCTATAGAGAGAATATTAAGCTTATATATGATTGCTCATATGTAGATGGGTAAGAGTTGTAAGGATAGAGGCTCTCTCTACGTGCGCGGGGGGGTGCAAATCAAATCCGAACCAAGCTTGGCTCGTGTGCACCCGCGTGTCCTGCGTACACGAATGCCGGACCAAAATGTGCAGGCCCGGCCCAACTGAATTTTTAATTTTCTCTACAATTTTTCCAAGCCTTTTGTAATTCCATAACAGCTAATTTAATTAGTTTGGTGGTTACATAGCTTAATTTCCATTAGTGCTAATTTAATTAGCTTAGTGGTTACAACAATGTGTAACATCTCCCATTATGAAATTTAATTGGCAAGTTAATTTCTATTATTGAGATGTGTTTTCTTTTCCTATATAAACAACATCAGTTCTTGTTTTCAACATATGAAATAGAATATAGAGAAAGACAAAGCACACACACCAGCTCGGTTTCTTTGTTTTGTTAAAAAATGAGAGTTCAAACACTTTGTGGTTCGTTGGATACGAGTTGGTGGTGTGCTCTTACTCGTACGTTTTCCGTTGTATCCTGGGAAACAATCGTTCACGTTCTACTGCACCTACGGTAGGGGACGAATTTGTTTTAAGGATATTGTTGTTTTCAACAAGCCTCGGGAAAGTGAAGAAGCAGTGGTTTTTCTTCTCTGCCTCTACCATCAGCCTCTGCCTCAGCATTTGCCTCTGCCTCAGCCTCTGCCTCTGCCATCAGCCTCTGCCTCAGCATCTGCCTCTGCCTCAGCCTCTGCCTCTGCCATCAGCCTCTGCCTCAGCATCTGCCTCTGCCTCTGCCTCAGCCTCTGCCTCTGCCATCAGCATCTGCCTCTGCTTCTGCCTCTGCCTCAGCATCTGCCTCTGCCTCTGCCTCAGTCTCTGCCTCTGCATCTGCCTCAGCCTCTGCCTCTGCCATCAGCCTCTGCCTCGGCATCTGCCTCTGCCTCAGCCTCTGCCTCTGCCATCAGCCTCTGCCTCAGCCTCTGCCTCTGCCTCTGCCTCAGCCTCTGCCTCTGCCATCAGCCTCTGCTTCAGCATCTGCCTCTGCTTCTGCCTCAGCATCTGCCTCTGCCTCTGCCTCATTCTCTGCCTCTGCCATCAGCATAAACTGTTGGGGTTGGTGCTCAGAGCGCCAATCCGGACCGTATTTATGTCTGATTCATGAATACGAACATCCCCTTATTCCATAATATTACTTATTTATGGTTGCACCTCTTGTTCTTATATACGTATTCGATCTGATTACGATTAGATTGAAACTAAATGTGGTTTAGTGATATGTATATATTAGAAAAAGGCCCGATAATATATAATGCAGTACACAGTTACAAAGTTAGTTTGTAATTGACATTGGGAAGTGTCACTGCTATATGTATATTATCAAACAAAGTTCCTGGTCAAGATTTGCTAACACGGGTCGGTTAGTCAAATCCGTTGAGACCAGTACATGTCGTATATCGAGACTTGGTCCGATGGTTTATCCCAATGAACCATGAGTCTATGGAGACTCGTATAGACGTGTAGGTGTTTATAGTGGATAAACACTGAACGGCTCACCGAAGATTCTTAATGGATGGTACGCCAACGTCAATAAGAATCTTCTCGGGTTGAGTAGCATAGTGGTCCTTCAACTTGAGACACCACTGTGGATGTATGAGACATCCTCCACACTTAGATTGCAGTCACGTCACCGATCTATTTAGATCAGACCTCCGCCTGTTCGTTGGGTGTGGATCGATCCTCAGGATATCCTGTGTGTGTCAAGATAGGATCCGTCAGTTCTGTGTACAGAGCATAGGTAGTCCATATATTATTAGCAGTCTGTTAAATCTGTGGCCACAGTATACTTCGGAAGTAAGTTCCGAATGTTATTTAGAGATTGCTAATAGATACGTCGACGAGATAATACCTATAGAGATTTGACGTTCACTTCTATATCTCTGGGATTATCTGGATACCTGTGACGGAGGGATTATACGTATGCAATGACCTCGACCTGTATGATTCAGCTAGTTTATCCGTGATCGTCATAATCTACGGGTGGATAGATTATGGACATGAAATTGGATTTCATGACGGATATACCTGAATCTAGAGAGTCTCAATAATGAAACATACTCGTAGAGCACTAGAGCAACAATTATGAATAATGATGATTATTTATAAATCGTTTAATCGTTAAACGAAAAATACATGCGAACGGGCCGAACCGTCATTTCCTAATTAATGTGTATTTGTATTTAATATATGATATTATTAAATACACATTAATAAATGGTCAAATAAAGGTATTTGACATATATCATCAATATATGTATTTGAGATATTTAAAGTAAATATAATACATATATTTGATATATTTGTATTTAATTAATTAATTAATTATTTAATTATTTAATTGTTAAATAATTAATATAATTAAAATATAAATATATCACCAAATGATAAAGTTATGAAATGATTATAAGTGTAAATGTTTGACTTTACATTAAAGGAAAAGGTTGTCAAATTGATTTTGACTTCTTAAGATTTTTGTTCAAAATTGTTTGAAAAATAAAATATCTTTTTCCTTTATTTTCTATTAATTTCGGCCATAACACTTAAATATAAGAGTTATATTCTTCTTAGTTGCATTTGTTGACTTAATATAAATATCTATAAAGTGTTATTAAGATATTTTATCAAGTTGATTAAATGTAAAGTGAAATGAAAATGAAATTACAAGACTTGTATTTGCCTTTGTGAATTTCGGCCAAGGCAAGTTGGGAACAAGTATATATTGTTTTTCATTTCATTTCATTCTTAACCTAATACACTTTAAAGAAAAACTCCATTAATGGAAGCAAAGGAAGCTTGTGAGAAAGAAAGAAGAAATCAAAGAAAGCTTGGATTTTAGTGAGTTTTTCCAACTTGCTATTAGAAAGGAAAATGTTCCTTAGGATCTAGGCTTTAACATATGATGTTCTTAGGTTATTTATTTCTTTATTCCTTGTGTTTTTGTTGATGGAAGTTTTGAAGAAAGTGTAGAGCATGTATGATGAAGGAAGCTTATGGCTATTGTAGTAATAAGTGTTCTTTTGTGGTTTTGGAAACCTTGTTGCTAATCTAGAGTTGTTGACCCACTCTTAGATGACCTAGATTTGATCTTGAGTTGTTTCATTGTGTTGAGACTTTGATTGGATGGAAGAAACATGATTAAAGTAATTGATTTAACCAATTTGGTCTAATTTGTCCAATTTGAAGAAATTGAAAAATTAGGGTTCATGACCAATTCCAAATTTGGGGATTTTCATATATGTTGTGCATTTGGATGTGTATATGATGCATATAAATTTTCATGTTCATTGGATTACATCGTGATGTGTTTTGATGCATGAAATGACAAAGTGCACAAAAGGCACACCTTGGAGGTGCATTCGGCCTTGATGAACAAAATTGGGGATTTTGGTGCTTTTGGTGTTTTGATGTTTTGAACATGCTAAGTTCATCTTAGAAATGATTTAGAATCATTCAAAATTGATTAGATCAATTTCGGACTAAAATGGACAAAATACCAAAGTAAGGGTAATTTGGTAAATTCACCTAAATATGATTTATTGAATTTTATTTCATAATTTGATTATTGGAATATTAAATAAATATGTTTATTTAATTAATCCGAGAAAAAGTTTTTGAAATCGGAAGATACGATCTTCCGCCGCTTCCGCTGCGTTACCGGATTATGCCCCTAAAAACCCCTTCATAAACATCAGCCTCTGCCTTGGCTTCAGCATCAGCCTCTGCTTCTGCCTCTGCCTCTGCATCTGCATCGCCTCTGCCTCTGCTCTTAGCCTCTACTGTCAGGGCCCGCCGTTAGGGTCTGATCCGAAGATTATTATAATATTTGTCATATTTGGATTTCCCAATTACCGTGTAATAATTGTAATACATTGTACATACAATTTTGGCCATGGAAATAATTCCAGTAGTCCAGTTGGTATTATAGTCGAATGTTGTTTAGAACAATCTTCTGCTAAAGTCTGGACTTTGGCTCTTTGGATAATTAATCAACTAGTTCTTTCATAAAGCATGCTAGAATAGTAATAGAATTTGGCAAATGCCTAGAGTTGTGTCTTTGTCGCAGATAAAAGTTTGAACCCATGCTGTTAAGGCACCGCCTGCGGCACTTTAGGCATTGTAAGTTATGATTTCTTATATAATAAATAAAATTATACATGTTTGACTAATCAACCCACCATTTGACTGGTCAAAGGAGACGCTTAGACAGCACTTAGGCAGGTTGAACTACCAAACTCCGGATACCACCAGAATAGTAATAGAATTTTGCAAATGCCTAGAGTTGTGTCTCTGTCGCAGATTGACTCGACAATGTATAAAAGTTTGAACCTATATTGTTAAGGCACCGCCTGCGGCACTTTAGGCATTGTAAGTTATGATTCCTTATATATTAGATAAAATTCTACATGTTTTACTAGTCAATTCACCCTTTGATTGCTCAAAGGCGGCGCTTAGGCAGCACTTGGGGGGGTTGAATTACCAAAATGTCTTACCCCGCATACCACCTTTGACAGCATAATCATTGAATCTAGTTGAGTCTTGCGTACTGGAATTGAAATGTCTCTTACACTAGTTGGAAACAAAAAAAAAAGGGAGAAAAGAAAATGTTAAATAATTTATGTGTTGAGTGCGTGCGCGTGCGCGTGTGTTTTTTTTAATTGTATAACAAGGGTCTCACCATGATTTTCCTGGTACAGTTGGAAACCTCCAATGGGAAGAGGAAATAGAAAAGATAGCAGAAAACGTGCTTTCAGTGAGGATGATGAGTTGGATCCCATGGACCCAAGCTCTTACTCAGATGCACCCCGCAGTGGCTGGTATGTCATAAATTTTTCACTTACTTTGTTGAGGTATATAATGCTTGAGTAGTCTATTTAATTTGATCCTGTGTTAATTCTGCAGGGTTGTTGGCCTAAAAGGAGTGCAGCCCCCGGGCAGCCGATACCACTGCTACGAGATAAAATATCATGTTTCGGGTTTGTTCTTTTTCAACAAAGGATGTTTGATGATGCTCTAGCATTAAGGCACAAATCTAGTTTGGTAGTTGCAAAATGTCTGCTGTGACATGACCAAACATTAGCCTGCGAAACCAGATTAACAACATTTTGCCGTGGATGCCCTGAGTTTGACATGATTTAGTTTTATGTGGATCCCTTTATGTGGATCCCACTCACTGGTGACCGTCCAATAGTCACCCAAAAATGACATTTCGAAACCGCACAAAAGGGTTGAACCAACACGTCAAGAACGACGAAGAGGAGATTCTACCCAAACACATCTGCGAGTGGAGCCCACGCGCCGATATGCCGTCGCACCAGTGCCACCAGAATATGCGTGTCGTCGTCTTGAATCCAATGGCGGTGGTCACGCGCCCAACAGAGTTCTGGTTTGCCATGAATAGGCCAAAAACCGTTGGAATCTTCAAACTTCTCCTTCACTGGAAAATGGCCATCTCTGGCGACACTACCACCACAAAATGCTCCATACGACCTGCTCTCCATTTTCCCTACCTCACTCGCTGGAAAAACGATGAGATCTTCCTCTCCCTCTCACGCATGAAGAAGAAGAAATAAGAAAGGAAAAAAATGAGAAGAGCCAGCATCTCAAGATTTGTGAGAGAGAGTAGAGAAGGAAAAAAAAATGATAAAGGTTGGAAAATTTCAATCAACCTTCCTGGATTTTGGTCAAATAAAAATTGAGGTAAATTTAGAAAAATTTATTATTCAATCTCTAATATCAAAAATTTAAAATTTTGAACAAAAAATTATAATAACTTTGTGAAAATTTTAGGGTCATTACATATTGTTACTCTCAAATTATGTTGAATAATAATACTAATTTGATAAATATTAGTGTATTGAGTGTGAAAGTACTACTCAAATCAGCCATGTTAATTAACAAATAATTTTCACAATTTGAACACAATTTTGAAATAGATTATTACTAGGGTGCAATGGTTGTGGCCTTGCGCCAGGATTTATCATTTCTTATCTCGATCTTATGTAATTGAGATAAAATCATTATAAACGGTATCAGATCTTAAGGATTTATAATTTTTTAAATAATGAATCAAGACATATTATGAATTTGAAATGATAAATCATTTCAAATTTTAATCTAATTTTTAATCATGATAAAATCGTATTAAATATTTTAATTGAGATTAAAAAAAATTTGTTTAAAGCCCATATAAAACGAGTCCAAATCTTCTGTCTCATCAATTGTGCTCCACTTCGTGCTCCACCAATCAAATTTGGACAACTAATATCTCTCATTAATTGAGAGAACTCTGACTTTAACACTCCATCAATCAAATCGTGCTCCACTTTGTGTAACGAATTTTAACACCTAGTGCCCTAAAGCCAACTGATTTGGCAGTCACTGGCCCAAAGCTCGCTACATGGATTAAAGATATTATAAATTAAAAAAAAAAGAAAAAAGAGAGAAAGATAGAGATATATATCTGAGATCTAAGTCTGTAAAGGTGTCTTAACACCTAGTGCCCTAAAGTCAACTGGCTTGAGAGTCACTAGCCTAAAGCTCACTACATAGATTGAAGATGTTATAAATAAAAAAATAAAAAAATAAAAAAATAAAAATTTCATTGCGAAGAAGGTGTGAATTCTGATATAACTTTAGGACAAACATATTACTTTCTTTTCAACTACACTTATGAATATTGTGGGCACATTGATTTGATTAATACTTTTTTGGTTGTGTATATAAAGAATGGTAAAAAAGTAATCAGAGAATTTACTTATTTGGTAATTTAGAAAGAAAGAAAACAACCATTAACTTGGATAGGAGTTTCACTTGTTTAGTCATTAACTTGTTTTGTGTGTTTGATCTTTTTTTTTTTGTGTGCATTTGACGTTTTTGGGTATCATCGCTATAAGCCCTCACGAGACTACAACTCGTCCACTAGGGACACCTAGGGGTTTAAAGGCTTGTTGCATATGCTAAATGCAACTGTGATCCCTACGAAAGTGGCTTAGTTTAATTTTAATTGTTTATTGCATTTTATTTTATTTTTTTGCTCGAGGACTAGCAAAATATTATGTTTGGGGGTGTGATGAGCGGAAAATATATCAATATTTACTGCCCATTTTACTTAATATTTTGTATAGTTTTTCGAGTTTTATGAACGGTTTGATGTGTTTTTTTTATTTGACAGATAAAATAAAATCGGGACTCAATGGAATCAATCAGGATGAAATGTGGAACAAATATGGGCAAAATTTGGAATTGACATTTGGATTTTGGAGGTTAGAAACTTGAAATGGCGTTCTAACGAAGTATTATTTCGGAAATTTCAGCTTTGCACAATTGTAGTATTTTGGCCATAACATTTTATTCTGATATCGGATTGAGGTGATTCAAGTTTCAGATTAAGGAAGACTCAAATATCTACAACTTTGAAGTTCATAATAATTTCGAATTCTGAAGTTTTAATGACCGAAATTGATAAAATATTCGGAAGTATGTTATGTGTAATTATTAAAGTCATTTTCAAAACAAAATAAAAAAATAAAAAAATAGAAAAATGAAAATTATCAAACTTCCACCAAATACGTTTGCATGTTTGGTGGAGGATCTGGTGTCATGTTTGGTGCCATGTTTGGTGGATAAATTTGTGGAGAAATTGGTGGAGACAAAATTTTACCTATAAATATCAACCCATTTCATTTGTAAATTTCATACTTTCCTTGGTTTCTTAATAAGGAATTAAGGATTGTATCTTTTGTGTTTTATTTAGTAATTTTGTAATGTATTTTTATTTTTTAGTAATAATAGTTTGTTTGTTTTTACTTTATTTTATGTTTAGTAGTTAATTTCCGTTAAGGGAAGGGTGAAACCTTTAATATGATAAGGTAGATTTCTCACTTAATTTATAATATGGAAATTGTAATTTAATAATTTGGATTAAAGTTGATACCGTCTTAATGGATAGTTTTATTTATTTGACATAATGTGACACCGCCTATATGGTCGGTCTTTAGGTGATAGATGATTACCGCCTATATGGCTGGTTTATGGACAAATAATAACACTGTTTTTATGGCTGGTTTGACTTCAATGGGTAACACTGACAATTTCTATATTATAATAAAGTGAGATTTATACATTTGAAATATTAAAGGTGGATCCCCTAATCCCAGCATTTTATTTTTATTCTAGAGAAGTGATGAAGCATAATATTCACGAATTTTATAATTGATTTAATTATTTTATGTGTGATGTTTTGGCTTGTTTCTTGAATCTTAAGCTTAAAGCTTCTTGTTAACTGGCCATTAATAAGATTGATGTGGTAAACTTAATATGAACTTGGAAAATGGATTTTAGGTTTCAGCCTTAGATTCAATAACTCACAATCTCACCTTGGGGTAAAAGTCTCTTAGGTAGATTTCCTTACAAGATAGGAATATATCTGTCGAGCTGTTGAGTTCTCTAAGAACAAGATCCAAGATCATTAAGCATAAAATCATGTGAATACTCAAAGTAAAGTTGCGGAAATACTTACAATGATCGGAATGGATTTAGGTGGAGAGTTCAAAATTTTTCTTCCATGGAAGTTGCTCCAAGCTCCTCTTGATTTGTATATTGAGCTTCCAAGCTTATTCTTGAATTCCAAACTCAAGGGTTAGTGTCCCTAACACCTTTGTATGACTCATTTGATGTGCTAGCATTAGAAAAAATTACAACAATTTCTTTCTTGTTCTTTGATGAATTCGGCCAAGCCAAATTGGGAGAGAAAATGTTGCTTTGGGCGTGAATGAGAGAGAGGAGAATGAAGTGAATGTTGACTTGTGATTTGATTTCCAAAATCTAAATAATGATATACCAAATATTTGGTAATAAGTCATTCACTTTTCAAGTTTGAGAGTTTAGTAAGTCATCACCTACTCACCAAATTCCATCACCAAAAAGGCAATTAAAGTGACAAGTGATGTGACTTGTGTGGGCCCCACTTGAATTCAAAATCCGAGTGGGCCCGCAAACACATTCCGGGCTCGGGTTCATTAATTCTGAATTAACGAATTTTTCGTTGCGACGTAAATTAAATATTAAAGTCGCTCGCGAATTAATTCTAAATTAATTCGTTCGCCCGAATTAAAATCCAATTTTAATTTCGCGTCGAAATCCAATTTCATTTAATATATCAAATATATTATTTTATCGATTAATTCCAAATTAATCGTTCTCTCTCTATTAATTGAATTTTATCCGAGATAAATTTCACCGTAATTAATCCTAGATTAATTTTATCTCTCTTCTAATTAATCCCAGATTAATTATGTTCGAGTCATACGTCATCGGTGAATCTTCGGGAAGCGACCCATGAGATCTCTGGATATGTTGGTAGTAAATCCGGTTATCGGACTATCTGAATACTTGTGTACCCCGTACCACGTTTTTACCGATTTACAAGACATGGTTGGCTTCTAGCAAAGCACCGTGCCTACCCAATTTTCCAGAAATATTCTTTTAAGGAATATGTAATCTATGTCAGGCGTAGTATATGTAGTATTGCGTATTACGATCCAGTATCGGATGTCACATGCTAGGCCTGGGGCTGGAATTGTGTCTGCCCCGTACGAAGCACATATCGGATCTCTGGTAACTAGTCTCTATAATCGGATAAACATGATCTAGTCATATTATCCCGATTACTGCAGTACTTAAGAGTGCTAGCTCCGTATCCTACGTGATCATCATCTTCATATGACTGAAGTGATACTTCCATCTTGACATCACAACCCAATACACTACGATTCTCATATACCCAGAAGAGGCGTACTTAGAACCTGTTAAAGCCTCGGACGACCAAAACCAAAGTATATTAATTGTCGCAAGTATTAGCGATGCAAGTCTCAGGTTAAGACCAAATACACCTACCCTGATTCGGACTTCCATAGACACATAGTCATACTACCAATGGAATTCTGAGGGGTCTATCCAGAGCAAAGCTGTTTCCGTACCATCGGTAAACACAACTTCCTATTACACTTGCATGAGTATCTTATACCTAAATATATGAGAACTATGTCGTTATGCTCCCACAACGTGCACAAGTGTGATACTAGTCTTTTACGCATTATCGATGTCTAATCTCGAGATAATACTCTGACTATGGATATTTAATGATTAAACCTTTATGGATTGATACTGTCTCATATCATCTCAATTCGGAACTAATCATATGGACCTTTTATCATTTATAAATCTTGGTAATCTAATTACAAATGGTAAAAGAGAAATTTCCTTTGTCACATAGTTAATTTGTACAACAACACCATGTTCTGTACAAATAGTGATGTTATGGGTCATAATTGTCCAACAATCTCCCACTTGGCCTATAGCCAATCACTCAAGTGTCCTACACCTGAACTATGTACGGGTCGCTCAAATTTCTGCTGAGAAACAGTTTTCGTCAGCGGATTTGCAAGGTTATTTGGACTTGACATTTTAATTTTGGAGATTGGAAACTTGAAAGGGTGTCCTAACGAAGTACAGTTTCGGAAATTCCAATTTTGCGCAATTATCGTATTTTGGCCATAACTTTTTACTCTGATATCAGATTAAGGTAATTCAAGTTCCAGATTAAAGATGACTCAAATATCTATAATTTTTAAGAATAAAATAATTTCGAATTCTTAAGATTTCATGACCGAAATTGATGAAATATCCGTAAGTGTGTTATGTGTAATTATTAAAATCATTTTCAAAGAAAAAATAAATATATAAATAAAAAAATAAAAATTGTCAAACTTCCACCAAACATGCAACCATGTTTGGTGGAGGATTTGGTGCCATGTTTGGTGCCATGTTTGGTGACATGTTTGGTGGAGCAATTTGTGGAGCAATTGGTGGAGAAATTGGTGGAAGCCTTTAGATTTTCCTATAAATACCAAGTCATTTCATTTGTAATTCTCATGTTTTCCTTAGGTTTTTGCAAGGAATTTAAGGATTCCATCTTGTTTGTATTTATTTTCAGTACTAGTAATAGTTTATTTTCTTTTCTTTTCTTTTATGTTTTCTAGTTAGATTTCCGCTGGGGGAAGGGTGAAGCTTTTATTATTTTAGTTTAGATCAATCTCCCTTAATTATAATATGGAAATTATAATTTAAATTAAAGGATTACCGCCTTAATGGCTGGTTTTATTTATTTGACATAATGTGACACCGCCTATATGGCCGTTCTTTAGGTGACATATGATTACCGCCTATATGGCTGGTTTATGGACAAATAATAACACCGCCTTTATGGTCGGCTGGATTTAATTGAAAATCTGAATTAATGAGGATACCGCCTGTATTTGTTGGGTTTCTAAGGTCAAACCAAGATCATATTAAGCATAAAATGGTGTGAATCAACAAAGTAAGTTGCGGAAAAATACTCACTTTGATCGGATAATGGATGTAGAGAATATAAAAATTCCAACCTTTGTGTAGTGCTCCAAGCTTCTCTTTGAATTGTATGTTGAGTTTCCAAGCTTGTTCTTGAATTCCAAACTCAAGGGTTAGTGTCTCTAACACCTTTGTATGACTCCTTGATGTGCTAGCATTGTTGATTTTTGAATCAAAAACCAAAGGGAATGAACCCTAGGTTCACGCCCAAAGAAGAAAGAAAAGCATGAAGTTCACGCCCAAGTGAGGAATTGGGAGAGAGAGTGATTTTGTGTAATGTGTTTTGATTTTCCAAAAAAATCAAATGATATACCAAAATCAAATATTTGGTAAAAGTCAATCAAACTTGACACTTGTGTAAGAAACAAGTTACCATCAAATCTAACTACTTCCATCAACCAAAAGGTGATGAGATAGACTAGGTGATGTAACTTGTGCGGGCCCACTTAAATTCAAAATCCGAGTGGGCCCGCAAATACATTCCGGGCTCGGGTTCGTTAATTCTGAATTAACGAATTTTTCTGTTGCGACTTAATTAAATCAAATTTAATTAAATAATTATGCTTAGCAAAATTACTATTAAAGTCGCTCGCGAATTAATTCTAAATTAATTCGTTCGCTCGAATTAAAATCTAATTTTAATTCCGTTATGAAATCTAATTTCATTTAATATATCGAATATATTATTTTATCGATTAATTCCAAATTAATCGTTCTCTCTCTGTTTTTATTGAATTTTATCCCAGATAAAATTCTCCGTAATTAATTCTAGATTAATTTTGTCTCTCTTCTAATTAATCCCAAATTAATTATGTTCGAGTCATACGTCATCGGTGAATCTTCGGGAAGTGACCTATGAGATCTCTGGATATGTTGGCAGTAAATCCGGTTATCGGACAATCCGAATACGTGCGTACCCCGTACCACATTTTTACCGATTTACAAGACATGGTTGGCTTCTAGCAAAGCACCGTGCCTACCCAATTCTCCAGAAATATTCTTTAAGGAATATATAATCTATGTCAGGCGTAGTATACGTAGTATTGCGTATTGCGATCCAATATGGGATGTCACATGCTAGGCCTGGGGCTGGAATTGTGTCTTCCTCGTACGAAGCACATATCGGATCTCTAGTAACTAGTCTCTATAATCAGATAAACATGACCTAGTCATATTATCCCGATGACTGCAGTACTTAAGAGTACTAGTTCCGTATCCTACGTGATCATCATCTCCATATGACTGAAGTGATACTTCCATCTTGACATCACACCCAATACACTACGATTCTCAATATACCCAGAAGAGGTGTACACGGAACCTGTTAAAGGCCAGGATGACCAAAATCAAAGTATATTGATTGTCTCAAGTATTAGCGATGCAAGTCTCAGGTTAAGACCAAATACACCTACCCTGAATCGGATTCCAATAGACACATAGTCATACTACCAATGGGATTCCAAGGGGTCTATCCAGAGCGAAGCTGTTTCCGTACCATCGGTAAACAGAACCTCACAGGATAGGAATATACCTGTTGGGCGGGGGTAGCCATAATTAGAATTTGAACTTAATGAATTCAGGTAACTTGATTTACATATGAATATGATTAATTGGGTTATTTTGGGTATTTGCATCTGTTGGACAGTTATGACCCATAGCGTCACTATTTGTACAAATCATGGTGTTGTTGTACAAATTAACTATGTGACAAAGGAAATTGCCCTTTTATCATTTGTGATTAGATCACCAAGATATATAAATGATGAAAGGTCCCTATGATTTGCTCCTGGATTGAGATGATATGAGACAATATCAATCCACGAAGGATAAATCATTAAATATCCATAGTCATAGTATTATCGAGATTGGACATCGATAATGCGTAAAAGACTAGTATTACACTTGTGCGCGTTGTGAGGGCATAACAGCATAGTTCTCATATATTTGGGTATATGATACTCATGCAAGTGTAATAGGAGGTTGTGTTTACCGATGGTACGGAAACAGCTTCGCTCTGGATAGACCCCTCGGAATTTTATTGGTAGTATGACTATGTGTCTATGGAAGTCCGAAATCAGGGTATGTGTATTTGGTCTTAACCTGAGACTTGCACCGCTAATACTTGCGACAATCAATATGCTTTATTTTTAGGTCGTCCAGGGCTTTAACAGGTTCTGTGTACGCCTCTGCTGGGTATATTGAGAATCGTAGTGTGTTAGGTGTGATGTCAAGACGGAAGTATCACTCCAGTCATAGTGGAGATGATGGTCACGTAGGATACGGAACTGGTTCTCTTATGTACTGCAGTCAGGGATAAAATAACTAGGTCATGTTTATCCGATATAGAGACTAGTTACCAGAGATCCGATATGTGCTTCGTACGGGGCAGACACAATTCCAGCTCCAGGCCTAGCATGTGACATCCGATACTAGATCGAAATACGCAATACTACGTATATTACGCCTGATATAGATCACTTATTCCTGTAAGGATATTTCTGGAGAATTGGGTAGGCATGGCGCTTTGCTAGAAGCCAACCTTGTCTTGTAAATCGGTACAAATGTAGTACTAGGTACTTACGTGTTTAGATAGTCCAACGACCGATTTACTGCCAACATATCCGGGGATCTCATGGGTCGCTTCCGAAGATTCACCGATGACGTATACTCTCGCACTTTATTATCTGGGATTAATTAGATAGGGAGAAATTAATCAGGGATTAATTGAGGAGATATTTTATCTGGATAAAATATCATTTAAAGAGAGAAAATGATTAATTTGGAATTAATCGACAAAATAATATATCCGATATATTATACGAAATTGGATTTCGACGCAGAATTAAAATTAGATTTTATTTCGGGCGAACGAGTTAATTTAGAATTAATTCGTTAGCAACGTAAATAGTGATTTCGCTAGACATAATCATTTAATTGCGTCGCAACGGAAAATTCGTTAATTTGCAATTAGCGAACCCGAGCCCGATAGTGTTTGCGAGCGCATTTGCATTTCGAATTCGAGTGCAGCCCGCAAGTCACATCAAGCATCAAATCACTAGTCGCATCAAGCGTCAAATCATTAGTCACTTTGAGTGATGTGACAACTTGTCACTTGATTGATTGATTGATGTAAATAGTGATGTAAGTGGTTGATATCATTTAATGCCATTTTGGAGCCAAATTTTGTGTTGACTTTTGGAAAGCTTTTCACAAATTTTGGTATATGTTTATTATTGATTTTGGAAATCATTTTAACCATAACACATTTACTCTCTCTCTCTCCTTGACTTACGGTTATGGGAGCCAAAACTTCTTCCTCTCTCTCTCGGCCAAACAGGCCATTTCTTCTCCAAAAACCTTCTGGTTTTGCCATGAATGGCAAGAAGAATATAAGGGATTTTTGTGGCAAAAATTCCTAAGTGCTAGCACACATTCGGGGTCATACGAAGGTGATAGGGAACCGCACATGTGAGCTTGGAATCACCATTCGAAAGCTTGGAGCTTGGAGCATGGAGATGGCCGAATTTTTGGACACCAAATTAAGCTCACTGCCGAATGCACCTTGGATGAGAGCTTGAAGTTTTTTTTGTTCGCCACATCGCCTCAACCGATCGATGTAAGTATTCCGCAACTTCTTCGATGTATTCGAATTATGTTTCTTGGTTGATAATTGATCCTCGGGACCGTAGAACTCCAACAATGGTATCAGAGCGAAGATTAAACATGAAACTTGATTTAGGGTTAAAATTTGGGTAAAATGATTTTGAGCATGATTTGGTTAAATTTTTTGATTAAGTATGCTTAAATGTAGTTTAATTGAAGTTTGATTGGATCAATTTCATGAAATATTGTTTGGAACAATTTTCCCCAAAATCATGGCTTGGCCGAATGATGAACTTGCCCTAATGTCTTGGAATTTTTTTATTTTTGATTCATTGGATGAGTTGGAATCATGTTGGGAATGTTGATTTAATGTTGAATTGGATTTAATTGGATTGAAACCAAATCGGACAAAAAACCCCACATTGCCGAGACTTTAATGCATGGAAATGGGTTTGATTTTTGATAAAATGTGTTGGACATGCTTTGTTGTAAATGAACATAATTAATTGTACAAATTTTTGTTTTGGAAATGTTGATTTGGGTAATTAATTATGTAATACACTTTGATTAATTAAATTGTAAAATTGGAATTTTTGTGATTTAATTAATTGGGCCTATTTTGGAAATTGGGCTTAAAAGTTGTAATTGGGCTAATTGGGCTTGGTTGTACCAAGATGGGTTTAGGCTAAATTGGTTGGATCCAATTGGGCCCAAAACCGTTTCCATATAGCCAAATGCGACTAATGGACATTTAATTATTTAATTGGGCCTAATGGGCCTAAATTGATTTCTAGGCTTATGGGGTTATTCCTTGATGGGGTTTTGGTTATTGGGTTTGACCCAAGTTGACCAAAAGTCCATGCCTTAAGAAATTAATTGAAAGCCCATTGGACTTTAATTAAATTAACATTGGATGTTAATCGGGCTTTGAGACTCGTAACGATTAAATTTGGAATTTAAGTCGTAAAGGTTCGTTAATAAAGTGTAATATTTAATTTGGAATTAAATAATGGAATAGTATTAAATACATATTAAATTGGATTTAATGTTGTAGTTTAATTTAATTCAAGAATTCGTACTTTGAGTACTTATTCGCAAAACGAGTTTGACTCGCGCAAAATCAAATCGTTGTTTGAACATTGGATGGTCATTAATTATCAGATTAATTAATTGGATTAGATTGATTGATAACATGCTTGTGTGAATACATGGTTGTGATGCATGAATAATGTATATCGGATGAATATTAGATGGGTGGGGCAATTTTGGAAATTGTTGTAATAAATTTAGAATTTATTAATTGGACCTGCGTGTCCAGCCTATTACCTCTTTGACTCTATGTATTTCTCTTCTCACATATTCCCCTCAATGTAAATGAGGTTTCTTTAGAAGTGTTATGTAACGGGTAGAAGTAATACTTGTGCTAGCGGGAGAGAGGAAATGGAGAGATTTGATCTAGGATCAATGTGTTAAGTATCCATCCGCATATCATTATTATATTTATTTACTCGCCTTATTATGTGTTTAGAATGCATGTTTAAGGGTGTATGATGATGAGACCTTAACAAAGATAATAAATTGGTTGCCAATTTGCACGCGAAAAACCCTCATAAAATATTAAGCGTTTTTCCTTCCATTGAGTGATTCTTACTCAAGATCCAAGACTGGCATTGGTTTGTTGGCCAAAGTCAAGGCCTTTGTCCGTCGAGGATGTGTTTGAATCATGAAGGCTTTGTTCTATATTGGTGTCTTGTCCAAGTTGTGATTTGTTGGCCAAAGTCAAGATCACTTCTTGTCCATCGACATTGATTACGAAGCTTTCCAAGGTCAATGGGTTCCGCTTAACTGGGATCACTAAGTTTGTTATGCCAAAGCCAAGGCTTAGTTGATTCAGAGGAAAAATGTTAGGCAATATATTGGATATATTGGCATATATAAGATATATGTTTCGGACTTGGATGTCCCCCTACTGGATCTAGGAATTGGATGAGATCCAATTGATCTTAGAGATCTACCTAGTTAATTATCATACAATTTTTTGGCCAAAGTCAAGATTGTGTGATATTTAACGGGATCCTAGCCCACTAGGAAACACGGTTTCCCGAGTACTCGACAGAGGGTTAGAGGCTCGCCGAAAAATAGTGGGAGGCAAGTATTGAATTTGCAATATTCGTTTAATAACTTGCCATACGCGCTCATATCAAAATCATTCGTCAAATAAATTAAATGTTAGTTGGACTAATATTTAAATTGTTGTTTTATTAAAACAGCTGGACTGTATTCAAACTATTCATTTATAGTTGATTATATAATTAGATTATAGTAATCAATATATTTGAATTTAATTGATCATTTATAGTTGATTTTATAATTGGATTATAGTAATCAATATAATTGAATTTAAACAATTAAATTATAGTTGATTATATAGTTGGACTATAGTAATCATTATAATAAATAGTACCGAAAATCGTTGATTAAATAGTTGGACTATTAGAATCAAGATAAAATTGAAAGATTGGCATTTAAAACATAATCCTTGGGAAAATGTATTTAAATGGTTTAATTTTCAAATTGGGAATAAATTTCAGGATAGTCCTGAAAACTAATAAGTTACTTTATTTGATAAAATAACATATTATGCTTAAGCCCGGAGTTAAGCAAATAGTAGAGCATGATCTTTGGAAGATTCATGTGATGATAACTTTAGTGCTTAATCCATTAAGCTTGCCGAATAGATTCCTTAATTTCTTAATCAGAACTAAGGATTAGATCTTTAAAGTATGATAATGAAATTGAAGGATCTTCATAGATCTATTTTAGATCTTAGAAGTACTAAATTGCAATACATAACTCTTGGAGAGTTAATGGCTATTTCTCAGGAGACAAAGCCAAAGTTTGCAATAAGGCAAGTAGCGTAAGACGCACTTTACTTCGACATTCCAGAAGGCCAAGGCTAGGCCGAACGCTTCTAGAATGTGGAAAAAGGGCAAAGGCAAAATCATTATAATCTTCTAGGAAGACAAAGGACATATCCAAAAATATCTGCTTGAATTGTGGCAATCGGGATCGCGGAAGCGTGACTTCCGTTTGGACAAAGCAGACATGAAGGAATTGAAGACGGGCAAGGCTCTGACTTCAAATATGTTTGTCATAAATATGTTCACTACTAGTATTAAAATTGGATTTTAAATACTTAGTGTGATACATAAATATATGCATTGATGTGCAGAATCTGCTGTGAGCAAGATACTGACTTCAATTGAGATAAATCTGTGAATCGAAAACGGGACGAAAGTCGCTGTTTTAACCGTAGATACCTAAGTTTAGGAACTACCCTTAGGGTGTGTACTTAAATTAGGAAATTGTTATAATGTAACTAGTTTGACTAGAAACATTATCTCTATATCAATGTTCAATCCGTTGCGGATGTACCTTTATATCCTAGAACACTAAAGTGTTGTTTTTATAAAGATGATATTGAGATAAACACATTAGATGTGAATAACAGTATTTATATTTTGAATATAAATAAATCTCAAACATATTACATGACAAACAAATAGCTCGAACTGATTTGATCAGAAGAGACTTATATGGCATTGTTGTCTGGGACACAATTAAACAAGACTCGTATATCCACACTTTCGAAGAGTGGGTACTAGGACAAATTTGGTTCTAATCAAATAAAGTCTACGAATCTAATTTATTGGGCAAAGTGCCTAAAACACCTTTACTTGGTAAAAGTGTAAATGCCTCCGATCTGTAAGCCCTAATTCATAGTGAATCAAGTGGGCCCATTTCTAGCTAGGCTAGAGGTGGATATGAATATTTCGTGACCTTTACGGATGTGGCATCGCGTTACGGTTATGTGTTTCCTTTGAGACACGAATCGAAAACTTTTAAAGTTTCGACACGAAATAGACAAACAGATCGGCTAAAGTATAAAAACATCACGGTTAGACCATGATGAAAATACTTAAGCAATAATTTTCTCATATACTTGAAAGACTATAGTATTCTTTCAATGAGGACTCCTCCTGGAACACGAAAATTTGACGGTGTGTCCAAACGGAGAAACCGAATTTTATTGGACATGATAAGGTTAATCATGAGTCGCTCTGAGCTACCATTTCCTTCAACGGATATGCATTAACAGTGAAAAACTTATTTAGAATAAGGTTCCATAAAATCTGTTTGACAGACTTCATATTAGATATGAACATGATAGAAACTGGGGTTTCTCATTACTGAAAATTTGGGTATGTTGGGCATATATTTGGATGATGCCAAACTAGAACCCAAATTGGATAAGTGCCAATTGTAGGTTATCCTAGGGAAACCAAAGTATAGTACTTATACAACTCACAAGAGAACAATGTAATTGTTGCTCACCATGCGTTTTTCCTTAGAGGAATACCGATCTGCAGTGGTAAGTGGGAGGATAGTAAAACTCGATGAAAAAATAGAGTAATACTATTCAAGGCACTGATTCCTTAATGGAACACAAATAGTTCATCAAGGATGAAACTATACCAGTAATCTTCGAATACACAAGAACCGCGTAAGTCGGAGAGAGTCAGAAAACAACCTGGGGTATGGGTTTCTGATCTCACCTCATAAAGATGTCAATCTTATTGAGGAATACGAACTGACTACGTATGAGGAAGTGATACAAGGTATCGACTCCCTATTATGGCAAAGTGCCATAATATCCGAAATGGATTCCATGTATATCAACTAAGTTTGGATACTAGTTGATGTACCGCAAGGCATTGTGCCTATTGGTACTATATAAGTCTTCAAGGAAGACATACATGGAAGGCAACATACCAACGTACTAAGCTAGGCTTGTAGCGAAAAGGTATCGTTATCAACATTGTGTTGATTACAACGAAACCTTTTACATGTTGCCACGGTAAATCCATTTGGATAATGCTTGCTGACACTGCATGTTTCATTTATGAAATATGGCAGCTAAATGCCAAAACCACTTTCCTTAACGAAAACCTTTCGGAGGATGTTTACAACATCCTCACGGTTTTGTCATACAATAACGAGCAAACAAGGTTTGCAGGTTATTCGATCCATGGATGGATTGAAGCAAGCATAGTGTTCTTGGAATTATCGTTTGATGTAATCATAATGGTGTATGATTTAATTCAAAACGAAAATGATTCTTGTGTATATAAGGAGGTTAGTGGGAGCGCACTGACAATAATGTCCTATAATAATTAATGATAATATATCATTTCTTGGAAATGAAATTCCCATAAATACAATCGGTGAAAGTTTGGCTTTCATGAAAATTCTCCGTAGAATTCTTGGGAGAAACAACCTTTATTCTAGGAATAAATATCTACTGGGATAGATTTAAAGTTGTTGATACTCTCCGAGAAATCGTACATTGAAAAACGTACGCGACCTGGTGTATCATACGCTTTGAGCATATGGATTCACAATCAGGCCAATCCTAGTGATAGTCACTGGATTGATGTTAAGAACATCCTTTAGTAGCTTAGAGAACTAAGGATGATGTCTTAAACTATGGAGAATGAGAACTTGAAGTGACTGGATCACTGCTGCAAGTTTCCTAACCGATAAAATGACTACAAATCGTAACAACGGTACTATAAAGTTTGAATAACGGAACAGTGAGCTGGAAATCTTCCAAGCAAGATACTGTTACCGAATAAACAACAAAAAGCGGAATATTGATGCGGCTGAGGCAGCAATAGAAGCCATTTGGGTCGATAATAAATCTAATTAGATTAGATATAGTTCTGTTAGCAGCTGAGCTAGGCTACAGCACAGGCTAAAGAATTAATGGTCTCATCAATAATCCAGATATATACTTCAACTATTCATCTGACTCATTCGGATCATACATCGTGATGATCGTATAAATCGCATCAGACGATAATCATGCAAATCTGCTGACGAAAGCCTTTTTTCAGGAGACTTTGAGCCAATCGTACATAGTTCGGGTGTAGGACACTCGAGTGACTGGCTATACGCCAAGTGGGAGATTGTTGGACAGTTATGACCCATAGCATCACTATTTGTACAGATCATGGTGTTGTTGTACAAATTAACTATGTGACAAAGGAAATTGCCCTTTTATCATTTGTGATTAGATCACCAAGATATATAAATGATGAAAGGTCCCTATGATTTGTTCCTGGATTGAGATGATATGAGACAACATCAATCCACGAAGGATAAATCATTAAAAATCCCTAGTCAGAGTATTATCGAGATTGGATATCGATAATGCGTAAAAGACTAGTATTACACATGTGCGCGTTGTGAGGGAAAAACGACATAGTTCTCATATATTTGGGTATAGGATACTCATGCAAGTGTAATAGGAGGTTGTGTTTACCGATGGTACGGGAAACAGTTTTGCTCTGGATAGACCCCTCGGAATTCCATTGGTAATATGACTATGTGTCTATGGAAGTCCGAAATCAGGGTAGGTGTATTTGGTCTTAACCTGAGACTTACACCGCTACTACTTGCGATAATCAATATGCTTTGGTTTTAGGTCGTCCAGGGCTTTAACAGGTTCTGTGTACACCTCTGGTGGGTATATTGAGAATCGTAGTGTGTTGGGTGTGATGCCAAGACGGAAGTATCATTCCAGTCATAGTGGAGATGATGGTCACGTAGGATACGGAACTGGTTCTCTTATGTACTGCAGTCATCGGGATAAAATGACTAGGTCATGTTTATTCAAAATAGAGACTAGTTACCAGAGATCTTATATGTGCTTCGTACGGGGCAGACACAATTCCAGCCCCAGGCCTAGCATGTGACATCCGATACTAGATCGAAATACGCAATACTACGTATACTATTCCTGATATAGATCACTTATTCCTGTAAGGATATTTCTGGAGAATTGGGTAGGCATGTCGCTTTGCTAGAAGCCAACCTTGTCTTGTAATCGATACAAACGTAGTACTAGGTACTTACGTGCTCGGATAGTCCAACGACCGAATTTACTGCCAACATATCCGGGGATCTCATGGGTCGCTTCCCGAAGATTCACCGATGACGTATGACTCGCACTTTATTAATCTGTGATTAATTAGATGAGGGAGAAAATTAATCAAAGATTAATTGATGAGATATTTTATCTGGGATAAAATATCATTTAAAGAGAGAAAACGATTAATTTGGAATTAATCGATAAAATAATATATTCGATATATTATATGAAATTGGATTTCGACGCAGAATTAAAATTAGATTTTAATTCAGGCGAACGAGTTAATTTAGAATTAATTCATTAGCGACGTGAATAATGATTTCACTAGGCATAATCATTTAATTGCGTCGCAATGGAAAATTCGTTAATTTGGAATTAGCGAACCCGAGCATGATAGTGTTTGCGAGCGCATTCGTATTTCGAATTCGAGTGTGGCCCGCAAGTCACATCAAGTGTCAAATCACTAGTCGCATCAAGCGTCAAATCATTAGTCACTTTGAGTGATGTGACAACTTGTCACTTGATTGATTGATTGATGTAAATAGTGATGTGAGTGGTTGATAGCATTTAATGCCATTTTGGAGCCAAATTTTGTGTTGACTTTTGGAAAGCTTTTCAAAAAATTTGGTATATGTTTATTATTGATTTTGGAAATCATTTTAACCATAAAACATTTACTCTCTCTCTCTCCTTGACTAACGGTTATGGGAGCCAAAACTTCTTCCTCTCTCTATCGGCCAAACATGCCATTTCTTCTCCAAAAACCTTCTGGTTTTGCCGTGAATGGCAAGAAGAATATAAGGGATTTTTGTGGCAAAAATTCCTAAGTGCTAGCACACATTCGGGGTCATGCAAATGTGATAGGGAACCGCACATGTGAGCTTGGATCACCATTCGAAAGCTTGGAGCTTGGAGCATGGAGATGGCCGAATTTTTGGACACCAAATTCAGCTCACTGCCGAATGCACCTTGGAGGAGAGCTTGAAGTTTTTTGTGCTCGCCGCATCGCCTCAACCGATCGATGTAAGTATTCCGCAACTTCTTCGATGTATTCGCATTATGTTTCTTGCTTGATAATTGATCCTCGGGACCGTAGAACTCCAACAGCATCTGACCATCGGAAGAGGCTTTTGCATATCTTTGTGTTCTAGGTTTGCAAACTAATTTATTGAACATGTATAAGAGAATCAATTCATCATTAGAATAATATTGTGTGGAATCACAACCCTAGATTTTTTTGTCTTTTGTTTATTTTTCCTTTGTATTTTCTTTTATGTATTTATTTATTTATTTAGCAATCAACATTCAACCAACCAAAAGCAATCAATCCATTCTCCCTTTAATTAGATACTTGTAAATAAATATAATTAATCATTAATAACAACAGTAGGAATTAACTCCTCGTGGGATCGATATTTCTATACTACTTGAACGATACGTGCGCTTGCATTATACGCGTGTGATTACGCCGGTCAAAAAGTAAAATACAAGACTATTACAACAATTACCTAAAAATTATAAAACAAACAACAATAAATCTATAGAAAAAAAAACTCTTTCACTTCCAGATCTATTAGTCGAAGTCGTGTAACTTCTCTATTTTATTACTGTAAAGCCTCAAATACCTGCACAAAGATAGCAAACACAACAACACAAAACCAACATAAATAGAAACTAGTTGGACAAAATAACCACCACATAAGAGTGGAAATCTGAATCAAAGATCGGATAAAACAAGAAAAATACAATAAAATAAATAGCATGAAAATAAAAGGATAAAGGGATAAATGAAGAAGAAGGCTAAAATGGAGAGATGATTAAGGCATCTATGTCTATTGAGGTGGCGACGGCGATGGCGGAGGAACTGTAGGGCTAGAAAAACAGAGGTGAGGCAAGTGTTGGGGGGTTTAGAATAATAACGCTGGAAAACATAGGTGATTAGGAATCTGGTACAAACTGGATCTCTGTGCATTAGTCAGCTTCTTGTATTTCATCAACTCTTCGATACTTGAATCCTTTTCCAAAATAGACCTTCCCAAGTGGGAAAGCATTCATCCACTCAGGTATTTGCTTTTGCCGATTCCAAACACCATGAAAATTTGGGGCTTTATCAAAGCTCTTCAAGTTAAAGCCAAAACGTGGAGTCCAATAGAAGAAAAAAGAAACAAATAACAAAGGATGAATGAGGTAGAGGTGGGGGTGACGGTGGGGTTAAGAGAGCTAGTCGCTGACCACACAAAGGCGTGGTCGACGACTAGAGGAGAGGCTAAGGTCTAGGGTTTTTTGTTTCCTCCGCTGAGAGAGAAAAGAGAGAAAAGTTGTTGTTATGAACTGTGGGTCAAAATGAAGATGCTCTTTAATTGATTGACAAGTACATTGATGAACACTAAAAATTGCACATTTATTAAAAGAAAAATTAATCATTTTACACTTATAGTTTCATTAATCCCCTTAATTAAGCACATTTGTTAAATAATAATTATATTTATGTTTATTGTGATTTTTATATTTTATGTAGGTGAAATAATAATTTGGATGCATATCTAGAAAAATGGACTTGATATTTGGATTTTGGAGGCCAGAAATTTAATAGGGCATTCTAACAGTGTACAACTTCAGAAATTCCAACCCTGCGTAATTTTCGTATTTTCGACATAATTTTTTTCTATGATATTGGATTGAAGTGATTCTAGTTCCAGATGAAAGAAGACACAAATATCTACAACTTTATTGTTCACAAGAGTTTCTAATTCTGAAGTTTTCAAGACCGAAATTGATAAAAAAAATTCAAAGTGTGTTATATGTAATTATTAAAGTCATTATCAAACAATAAACCAAAACAAATTGGAAAATGACAATCTACAATTGTCAAACTTCCACCAAACATGCATGTTTGGTGGAGAAAATGGTGGAAAAAATGATAGAGAAATTAGTGGAGAAAGCTTGCAAAATTTCTATAAATAGAGGTGTTTTGCACCTTATTTTCCTCAGCTTCCTTCACATGATTCTCTCTGAAATTTTGTAAAGGGATCCAGCTCTTGGTGTTTTTATTTTCTTTAAAGATTTCTTGTATTTTCTTTTTCTTTCAGTAATAAATTTATGTGTGTTTTTATTCAAATTATGAGTAGCTAATTTCTTTTTGTTGGGGTAATGGGAGAAACTTTTATTATTAAAATTTAGATTAATCTCACTTATTTATAATATATGTATTGTAATCTAAAAATTAAAAATTAATTAAGATCTGGATCAACAATTAACAAACTTTGCTACCGCCTATATGGCTAGTTTTATATATTTGGCATAATTGAATAAATAACTGGACTTGTTATAGACAAATGACTACCGCTGCTTTTATGGCCGGTTTTATATGTTTTGACATAGTTAATTCCAGCGAACTAGCACTATTTGGACAGCCCAATTAATTAACATACAACACCAAATTTTATTTCAAATACATATCCTAAATACATATTTATTTCAAACTTGCAATATATATATATCTCATACATATTTACATGCTCAAAAACAAAATGTAAGAAAATATAAAATTAGGAAATTAATATTACCTTAATATCAATTCCTTTTCACCAATTTCCTTTTTCCTTTTGGTATTGATGCTTTGTTTAGAACCATAATCTCTCTTTTTCTTTTTTTTCTCAATACATGAGAAGTTTCTAACCTTAAGCCAAATGAAACAATTTAAATTTATAGCAAAAGCTAGCCTTGGCCGAAAATGCTAGAGGATTTTTGGTCAATATTTGTTTTTTATTTTGCCCAATAATTTTGTCCACCTTTAGCCTTATCCAAATGTAATTATTTTAATTTTTTGTTAATCAAAATCCATGGGTTCAAATCACATGGTTTGACCAATCACAATTTGCCAAAAATAATAAGAATATTCAAGATATTCTTATCTAATAAATCAATTAATTAACAAGTAATTAAATTATTTATTTATTTATTTAACAAAAAAGATAAAATAAATACATGAAAAAATAATTCAAGAATATTCTTCCATTTTATTATTATTATTAATTAATTAACAATTAATTAATTAATAATAACAATAAAACAAGTGACAAAATTCAATAGGTTAATAATGTGTATCTAATATAAATTATGTATCGTATACAAATACATATTATTTAGTACGCATGTGTATAATATGAATAATACGAATTACTCATAATTAATTACCCAAGAGCTCAACGAGTACACTTTATATTGCGGGACTTTCTAGGTTCAAGTTTATCTGTCATAGAAATCATTTCCATGTCCGTAATTTATCCAATCATATATTACGATGACTACAGATAATTAAGTTGAACCCTCCAGGTATAAATCATTGCATATATAATCTTCCAATCATAGGTTATCCGAATTGTTCCGGAGATATAGATTAAACGTCAAATCTCCGCTATGAACAATTCATGTGTCGCGACATAATTATGATTCTTCAATAAATATTCGGAACTCGTTTCTGAATCATACCTCGGCCAAAGATTTCACGAAATCAAAAATTGGACACCTAAATCCCGTACACAGGACCAATAGATCCTCTATGGATACATCATAGGATATCGTGAGTATCAGTCCATAACCAACGAACAGATGGAGGTCTGATCTTAAAAGATCATTGACGTGATTGTCATAAAAGTATGGAGGATATCTCACATATCCACAGTGGTATCATAAGTCAAATGAGCTAATATGATATTCGACTCGTAAAGATTCCTATTGACGTTGATGTACCATCTATCAGGAATCTTTGAATGAGTCGTTCAATATTTATTCAATAAATACCTACGTGTCTATATGAGTCTCCCAAGATTCATGGTTTACTGAGACATACCATTAGAACAATTCTAATATACGACACGTACCAATCTCACGGGTTTACTAACCGACCAGGTATGTAAACCTTGAATAACAACAATTTTAAGAATGAATTATATTGTTATATTTCTCAGTAACAATTGTGGCGCTTTTGCAATTATGTCACAACTATTCATTATAAGATCTTTTACGCATTTACCATATATAAGATTATATTAATGAAAATTACTTAATTTTATTCATAATAAAATAAAATGTACATCGTATTTACAATAAATACAATAACATTTGATGCGCCGAATACCAACTTCAATATTTTCTCCCACTTACTCTAGTGCCAAATTTGATGGTATCTAATACCCATCTCCTCTACATGTCTATCTATAGTCTCGGAGGCAAGGCCTTCGTAAGCGGGTCTACTATGTTGTCCTCTCCAGATATCTTGCATATGGCAACATCTCCTCGAGTGATGATCTCACGAATAATATGGTACTTTTGTTCCACATGTTATGATTTCTGATGCGCTCTGGGTTCTTTTGCTTGTGCAACGGCACCACTATTATCACAGAACAACGGGATTGAATCCTCGATGCTTGGGCAACTCCCAATTCAGTGATAATTTTTCTAATCCATACAGCTTTCTTTGCAGCATCTGATGCCGCAATATATTCCACCTCAATATTGGAATCAGTTGTTGATCCTTGTTTGGAACACTTCCAACTAATTGCAGCATTATTGAGAGTAAATACAAAACCTGAGGTAGATTTTCTATCATCAAAATCTGACTGAAAGTCGGAATCTTTATATCCTCTTATCTGTAAATCACTTTCTCCATAAATAAGAAACTTATCTTTAGTACCTTTTAGATACTTTAGGATATGTTTAACAACCATCAATGGTCGTTACCTGGATTTTACTGATATCTGCTAGTAACGCTGATGGAGTTGGTGCTTGGAGTGATAATTCGATTTGTATATTTTATTATTTATTAATAAAATAACTACATTTTTCATTTCATATCTCTTTAATGGTATTGCCATTATGCGTATTAGATTGATGTATATATATGCTAAGAATGACATCGGCCTTAGAATAGTTTTGACACTAGGTGTAAACTATTCTTAAAATAAATATTCCTAGTCGTTTGTTTTGGAATACGGTTGAATTCCTATAACCTAGAAGACTATCACATGTCGTATATTGGAATTGGAGTTCCAGTGGTTTAACGCGATGTACCATGAGTTTTGGAAACTCATATAGACATGTGGGTATTCGTTGGAGCGATTACTGAATGACTCATAGTGTTAGTGATTCTAGGTCTCCATGATCGAATTAAACAAGCATGAACACTGTGTGAATACAACGATGGAAGTTGCGGAATACTTACATCGAGCGGTTGAGCGACGAAGGAAGCAACAAAATTCAGATTCTGCTCACTGGTTTTGGCGGCAGTGGGCTGCTGTTGCTTCTGATTTTCGGCCTTCAATCAACAAGAAACCAAGCTCCAAGCTTCGTCATTTGATTCCCGGCTCATGGGTGGACTTCTCTATCACCTTCGCATGATCCCGGAGTGTGCTAGCACTCTTGTTTTTGCATCAAAAACGCACTTGCTTCCCTTCACTGCTCACAGTTTTTGCCCAGCCAAAACAGAACAGGAAATGCGTGAGAGAGAGGAAGAATGAGAAGAGAGAGAGGAAGGAAAAGTGTTATGCGTATTTGGTGATTACTAAAAGTGTATCTAATACACTTGAAATGAAATTCAAATTCATTTCCAACACATTTAGCTTTAATTGCCAACCACACACATCACTCATCACATCAATCACAAGTTGTCAAGTCACATCACTCAAAGTGACAAGTGATTTGACGCTTGATGCGACTAGCGATTTGAAGCTTGATTTGACGTGCCGCACTCGAATTCGAAATGCGAATGCGCTCGCAAATAATCTCGGGCTCGGGTTCGCTAATTCCAAATTAACAAATTTTCCGTTGCGTCGTAATTAAATGATTACGCCTAGCGAAATCACTATTCACGTCGCTAATGAATTAATTCTAAATTAATTCGTTCGCCCGAATTAAAATCTAATTTTAATTCCGCGTCGAAATCCAATTTCGTTTAATATATCGAATATATAATTAATCGATTAATTCCAAATTAATCGTTCTCTCTCTTTAATTGATATTTTATCTTAGATAAAATATCTCCGCAATTAATCCCAGATTAATTTTCTCTCTCATCATATTAATCCCAGATTAATTAAAGTGCGAGTCATACGTCATCGGTGAATCTTTGGGAAGCGACCCATGAGATCCCCGGATATGTTGGCAGTAAATTCGGTCGTCGGACTATCCGAATATGTAAGTGCCTCGTACTACGTTTATACCGATTTACAAGACAAAGTTGGCTTCTAGCAAAGCGCCATGCCTACCCAATTCTCCGGAAATATCCTTACAGGAATAAAGGATCTATATCAGGCGTAGTATACGTAGTATTGCGTATTTTTGTCCAGTATCAGATGATCACATGCGAGGCCTGGGGCTGGTACAGTGTCTGCCCCGTACGAAGCATATATCGGATTACGAGCAACTAGTCTCTTTAAAATCGGATAATCATGACCAAGTCATATTATCCCGACGGTTGCAACCTTATATAGAGAGCCAGTTCTGTATCCCTACGCGATCATCAACTCCATATGACTGGAGTGACACTTCCGTCTCGACATCACACCCAACACACTACGATTTTCAATATACCCAGAATTGGCGTACACAGAAACCGGTTAAAGGCCTGGACGACCTCAACCAAAGTATATTGATTGTCGTATGCATTAGCGGTGCAAGTCTCAGGTTAAGACCAAATACACATACCTCTCATCATTTATATATCTAGGTGATCTAATCACAAATAATAATAATGCAATCTCATGTGTCACATAGTTAATTTGTACAACAACACCGTGATCTGCACAAATAGTGACGCTATGGGTCATAATTGTCCAACACATAGGTGATTCCTAATAGTTGGAAGTATACACCACCGTCAATAGGATTCTCCTCGAGTCGAGTAGCATATGTAATCTTTTGACTATATGATAGCATTGATTTTGTGTGAGATCTTCCACACTTAGATGTCATGTATGTCAGAAACCTTTCATGGTCTGGCCTCTATATGTTCGTTGGGTGTGGACCGATGCACTCAATAATAAAGTGCGAAGCAAGATAGGATCTGTCGGCACGTATGTGTACCATAAGGGGTTTAGGTATCCATGTTAGTAAAGTCGCGATTATTAAATCTTTGGCCAAAGTCGATCACCTAGGGTGGATCTCATCAGTTATGAAGAATCGTGGACATGTCGACATGACATGTGCGCCTCGGAAACTTGACGGTATATTCTATATTTCCTAAGCACAACTCGATAACCTACGACGGAGGGATTGTTAAACATATGTGATGACCTCGACTTGCATAATTCAGAAAGGTCGTTCGTGTTTTTCGCGAATTCGGAGGTGGCCGAATTGTGTACATATTAGCTAGGCTTATATGACGAACGTGTCTGAACTTAGAGAGTCACAATATGAAGTGTACTCGTTGTGCATTTGGGTAGCCAATTATTTTTATAAAAGATAATATTCGATATTATAATTATCAACTAAGATAATCAAGTGTTATTGGATAACATTGATTATTTATTTTGACCTAATTGGATTAATTGGATTAATTCAATAATTATACAATGGCTTAATTGTAAAATCATAATTATCTCTACCATTTGAGGACATTATGGTAATTGTAAGTATGTAATAATAGGTGGTTTTGGCTTGATTTAATTGGATTAAATCAAGATGGCAAACATTTAACTAATCCATTTCTTAATTCTTGGCTTGATTTAATTGGATTAAATTAAAGTGAGAGATAATGGAGATTAGTCAAACCTAATTATACATATTTGGACAATTAGATTAAGCCCACTTAAAATTTGATTACAACTTTTATTAATTAAAAATTGTCTAAGTTTTGTTATAAATAGCAAGTTTTATGAAGGTTTTAATTACAAGTTCAAATACAAGTAAATTCTTAGAGAAATTAGCCTAAGTTAGAGAAGTGTTTAGAGAAGCTTGTGAGGTCTCTACAACATTCATCTAGGGGAAATCAAGACTAGATCTTAAAGTGAAGCTTGCTTGCGTTGGAAATCGAGATTGGATCTGAAGTCGAGCTTGCATACCTTGGAGGTTCTCCGACGATTTCAACAAATGAGAAGTAGATTGGATCTTACATCAAGCTTACTAGGTAAAGTTTGATCTTCTCCTAAGCTATGTTTATTTGTGTATTAGATGCATGATCACATAGCTTAATGTTGAATAATGTTAATCAATTGTGTTATGATACTTTAGAAGTATAAACACAACATGTTTGTAATTAGGTCAAAGATATTCATGTTGGACATGAAACAATTAATAAGAGTTTAGAACTCTAAATTAAAGCTTAGAGCTATAGCTACCATTCTAGATTTACTTGACCACCTTTAGGTAGACTAGAATTGTTCATGAGATATTTCTAATTGGGATTCTAAAATGGTTTGTGTATTGGATTCAAAATTTACGCAAACGCATATTTAGAATAAATTTATGTTTTTGGAAAAATATTTGATATTTTGAAAAACTTGATTTTTATTCTATAACATGTGTTAATATTGGTTTTGAAATTAAAAATTAATTTTTGGGTGTTTTTAAAGTGTTTAGGGAAGACCAGAAGCAATTATGGTAATAGACCCTAATTGCATCAACTCTCTAGAATCCAGAGAGCTGTGCAACAAATGAAATAAAAAAAAAAAGGCTTCATGACCTGATTGCTACAGTGCTCGCGCGCACTGTAGCGTGTGTGATACATGCGCTTGATGCGCTCAGTTTTTGTTTTGCTTCGTTCGGGAGCTTCCGCATTCCGATTCAGTCCCGATTTTTTCCTATACATTCGTAATAGAATATAGTATTTCATTAAATGATTTAAAATTACACTCATACTTGATATCCATGGGTTAGGCCCATTTTCACTGCCCGAGACACCGATCTGACCCTAGGGGTTCCATAATTGCCCCAACAAATGCTTACTGCATGACTAATATCAGGTCTCGTACATAACATGCCATACATAATACTTCATAAGCATGATGCATAAGGATGACTAGATATTCTAGCCTTTTCATCTTCTGTTTAAGGACACATCTTCTTCGAAAGATGAATGCCATGTGGAAAATGTATATTAGCAATTTTACAATTGCTAAAGTTGTACCTTTCTAGGATCTTTTCAATGCACGAAGATTGGGATAACCCAATCAGCTTCCTTTCTCTATCTCTATAGAGTTTTATACCAAGTATATAGGAAGCTTCACCCAAGTCTTTCATGGAGAAGTTTTTACAGAGGTATGCTTTAACACCCTGCATTATTCCAAGAACATTTCCAATGATCAGGATGACGTCAACATAAAGCACTAAGAACACGATCATACTCCCACTAACCTTATTATAAACACAAGGTTCTTCTTCATTTTTGAGAAAACCAGACAATCTGATTACCTCATCAAAATGAAGATTCCAACTCTGCAAAGCTTGTTTCAGTCCATAAATGGACTTCTTTAGCTTATATACCATGCCAGAATTTTAGCTGGAGACAAAACCCTCCGGCTGTTCTATATAGATTTCTTCATCAAGAAATCCATTAAGAAAATCTGTTTTGACATCCATTTGCCAAATATCATAATCATGGTAAGCATCGTAGTCAACAAAATCCTAATAAACTTAGCATTGCTACTAGTGAAAAGGTTTCATCATAGTCCACACCTGGCCTTTGAGTGTAACATTTAGTAACCAGTCGAGCCTTGAAGGTTTCAACCTTCCCATCAAGATCGCGCTTCTTTATGTAAACCCATTTACAACCTACAGAAACAATTCCCTCAGAAAGCGGAACCAAGTCCCATACTTGATTCTGATGCATAGAGTCTATTTCAGAATTCATGGCTTTCTGCCATTTAGCGGAATCAATGTCTAACATCGCTTCTCTGTAGGTATATGGATCAGTCTCCTAAAAAATGAGCACATCTAGACTCTTGTCCTGTATCAAATACAAGTGTTTAGGAGGCCTCGATATCCTAGTAGACATACGGAGAGTGGAACAAGAAGGTTTCGCTTCTGTCTGAACTTGTGATTCCTCTATTGGTTTGTCATCTATAGGTTGGAATTCATCAAGCTCAACCCTATTATGATTACCACCTTCTGCCAAAAAAATTTCTTTAAGAAATCTGACAAAACGAGCTACGAACACATTTCGATGCTCGGGATCATAGAATTGATATCCTTTTGAATTCGAAGGATATCCAACAAACCTAACTTTTCATCCTCGAGGAAAAAGTTTATCCTGTTGTGTCACCTTGACATATGCAGGACAGCCCCAAACTAATATAATTAAGGTTCAATTTCTTACCAACTCATTTCTCATATGGAGTAGTAGGAACAGTTTTAGAAGGAACCCTATTCAGCAGATGTGCAGCAGTAAGAATAGCATACCCCCACAAAAAATAAGGTATATCTATAAAACTCAACATAGATCGGACCATATCTAATAAAGTCTGATTTCTCATTTCAGATACTCCATTGTGCTGTGGAGTACCTGGATGAGTATATTGAGCTAGAATCTCATTCTTTTTAAAATACTCGGTGAATTCACTACTCATATATTCACTCCTCGATCTGATCGAAGGTATTTTATGAATTTACCAATTTATTTTTCTACTTTGTTTCGAAATTCTTTGAACTTTTCAAAGGTTTCGTATTTATGTTTCATCAAGTAAACATAACCATACAGTGACAAATCATCGGTAAATGTTTCGAATTAAGAAAAACCACTATGAGCAGTTTGACTTATAAGGCCACATATATCACTATGTACGAGTTCCAATAAGTCAGTGGCCCGATGTCCAACACCAGTAAATGGGGCTTTAGTCATTTTACCCTAAATACAAGATTCACATGTTCCAAAAAACTGTATGATTAGATTCTCAATCAGACAATTCTTAACTAATTGGGTCAGGCGTCGTACACTTATATGACCTAAACACATATGCCATAATTCAGTATCAGTTATTTAATATCTTTTACATTTATTATCCCCAATTTCATAAACATCTCTAATGGCTTGCAAAATATAATGACCTGTGAATTCGAACATTTATGCAACAAAATATTATTCATATATATATATATATATAACGATTCTTAATATGTACATGATATTAGCTACCCAACCATACACAAAAACATAATCTGTCAAAATGATGCTGCTTCTGGATAGACGAATCTTGTATTTGCCAACGGCTGCTGCAGATAAAGAATCTCCATTCCAAAATGCAGCTGTATCTTGCTTGGATTTAACATTCTACTGACCTTCATCCCCTGCAACGAATTACATATGTGAGTAGGACTAGCAGATTCTAAAACCCATCCAGAACCAATGACTTCACAAACCAAAGAGATATCAATGATAGGGAAAATAAACATACCTGATGCGGAGGCTCTATCCCGTCTGACAGAAGCTATGTAGTCTGGACAATTGCATCTCCAATGTCCAATCTTGCCACAGTGGTGGCACTCGTCATCAGCTACTTTCTTCTTCTTTTGGTGGGCTCCACAACCTTTCTTTTGGGATGAACACCAAAACCAGTCTTTTTTTCCTTTTTCTTTTTCTTTTTCTTTCTTGCCCGATCTCGTAGATTTATAATAATAAGAAAAACTAGGCAAATAGGACTTTGAGATGAGTGTCGACACACATTTATTGACGTCCTCCTCAGTAGTCTGAAGCATCCTATGCAACTGACTGTAGGAACAACAAATACCATGCATGTTAAAGTTCATAATGAACTGGGAATATGCCGGTGGGAGTGAGCCAAGAATCAAATTCCTGCCCAATGTCTCATTCAGCTGAAAGTCAAACTTTCGAAGCTGCTCAATGAGATCCATCATGTGCAGGGCATGTGGACTCACTGGCTTGCCATCATCCAAACGAGCGTGGAATAATTCCACGGAGATTCTGTACACCAGGGTCTGCTCCTGGTTCAGAAATAGCTCTTGAAGCTGAGTTATAATGTTGTAGGAGTCAAGCATATCGACATATTGCCTCTTTAGATCAAGAGACATAGAACAGAGAATGAGTGATCTGACTCTCATCATCATCCTACCATTTCTGAAATGTCTCATTCTCTTCAGGTGTAGACTCCAGAGCTAACGGTACTGGACTATCCAACACATATCTCAACTTCTTTGATCTCAAGACTATCTTAAGATCTCATTCTCATTCAATAAAGTTCTCAGGACCAGTCAATTTGTTCGCGTCCAGGACACGAGCAAAATAAATAGAAGAAGTAGTAGCTACCATCACAAACTTTACAAAAGAAACGGGAGTTAGCAAATAAAAGTAATTTCATCAATATCACAAAACATCCAACATATCATGTAAATTTAGTATAAGGATGTCCTCCCATTATTTTTCGTAAATTGATAATCCCTAAACAAAATACAAGAATCTAATAATTAAATTAAATTCTATAGCAAGAAGTAGACCTCAAAAATATATTTAAACACACAACTTTGGCACATTGTGCCCAAATAATTTAAAAGTAGGTAACAATTACCAATCACATCCAATGTGACTATTTTAAAATAGGTCTTCAACCGTTTTCGATCCTCACTGCTTTGGCATCTATTGGATGGGGCATATTCAAGGCAATACTCGTCAATATACATATTCAAGGTACTAATGCATCACATCACTGCTTTGGCATCTATTGGTATGCACGTTCGCTCGAATTTATTTCTTATCAAATAAGTTTTACCGGTATAAATAAATTTCCATTAACCATAGCCGCACTGCTTTGTCAGATACAACCACGGTATCAGGAAAAAATATTTATATCCATATTGACGAGACGGACCCATTAGTGTACAGTACACTCAAAAAACACAAAGCCTTATTATAGGGATTTTACAAATGTTGTCAAACAGTTAATATAATTGATCCAATCAATTAAATCTCAAGCATGTGTAAAATAAATTGAATTAAATATCAATTATTTAAGGCATGAAAAATTATTTTGAATATGGGATCAAACGCTCTGATACCATTTTTGTTGGGGTATACGCAGAGGCAGGACGCGATGGAAGACGAAAATAGTTTTTAAACATTTTAAAAATTTCCGAGCAAATTAATTAATATCAAATATTTTTAATTCACTCAAAAAGGTTTAAATATATTATTTATGGACATTTAATAACGTAATATATTTCGTTACACGACGAATTATTTTACGAAAATATTTTTCGACAAATACTACATGTAATGGACAAGCGATCAAATCGGATGACCAACATCCGAGCTAAGATAACCCGGTCACTCAGGAAGTGTTTGGTCAGCCCTTGGGCTGCCCGAACAGTGCCCAGTTCGCTGGGTTCACAGCCGCGATGCGGCGAGCTCGTTTCGACTTGAATTTCACTGTTTTCTAGCGTTTTCGCCCCAGAACAATTTCCAGAATTAATCCACCACCCAATACACATCCAAAATCATCCATATAACATATTTTTCCATGAAAAATATTCTGTTTTAAGGCTCAAAACAATATCTGATCCAGAATTAATTTTTATCCATTTTAACGCTTAAATTCAATTTGTTCACCAAATTAATCCAATTAATTTATTCCAAATTAAATCACCACAACATAAAGCCTCAAGAACAATTCTAGGCAATATTAGAGTGGTAACATTACTCTAGAATGGCACTTTTAATTTTTAGATTAATTCCCTAATTAATCCAATTTACAAATGCTTTAAAGAAAAACTATTAAGGTTAACTAACATTCAACACCAAATTTTATTTCAAATACATATCCTAAATACATATTTAATTCAAACATGCAATATACATATCTCATACATATTTACATGCTCAAAAACAAAACTTAAGAAAATAGAAAATTAGGAAATTAATATTACCTTAATGTCAATTCCTATTCACCAATTTCCTTTTTCCTTTTAGTGTTGATGCTTTGTTTAGAACCATGATCTCCTTTTTTTTTTGTTTCTCAACACATGAGAAGTGTCTAACCTTAAGCCAAATGAAACAATTTCAATTTATAGCAAAAGCTAGCCTTGGCCGAAAATGCTAGAGGATTTTTGGTCAATATTTGCTTTTTATTTGGCCCAATAATTTTGTCACACCTTTAGCCTTATCTAAATATAATTATTTTGATTTTTTTTTAATCAAAATCCATTTGTTCAAATCACATGGTTTGGTCAATCACAATTTGCAAAAAATAATAAGAATACTCAAGATACTCTTATCTAATAAATCAATTAATTAACAAGTAATTTATTAATTTATTTAATTAACAAAAAAAATAAAATAAATACATGAAAAAATATTTCAAGAATATTCATCCATTTTATTAATAATAATAATTAATTAATAATAACAATAAATCAAGTGACAAAATTCAATAGGTTAATAATGTGTATCTAATCTAAATTATGTATTGTATACAAATACATATTATTTAATACACATGTGTATATTATGAATAATCTGAATTATTCATAATTAATTGCCCAAGTGCTCAACAAGTACACTTTATACTGTGGGACTCTCTAGGTTCAAGTTTATCTATCAGAAAAACCATTTCCATGTCTGTAATTTATCCACTCACAAATTACGACGTCCACAGATAATCAAGTTGAACCATTCAAGTCGAAATCATTGCATATATATTTGTCATAGGTTATCCGAATTGTTCCGGAGATATAGATTAAACATCAAATCTCCACTATGAACAATTCATGTGTCGCGACATAATTATGATTTTTCAATAAATATTTGGAACTCGTTTCTGAATCATACCTCGTCCAAGGATTTCAAAGAATCACAAATTGGGCACCTAAATCTCGTACACGGAACTAGACCCGGCCACAGTTCCGGTTCAGAACCGGAACCATGGCCTACCGGTTCGGTTGGGGTTCGACCCCAACTCGAATCGGTCGGAACCGGTGGAACCGTAAGGTTCCATCGGTTCTACGGTTCCAACCGGAACCGTTTCGGTTCCGGTTGGAACCGTTTTAAAAAAAAAAAACCTGCCCCCAAGCCCCACGGGCTAGTAGCCGTTGGGGGCAGAGGGGCAGGGAGCCGTTTGGCTCTCTGCCTAAATAAAAAACAATGTTTTTTTAAAAAAAAAATTATAAAATAAAATCTAAATTATTAATGGGCATTTTTGGTATCTAAAAAATTCTTTCATTTTTCATTATTTCAACACACCAAATTCTCAACTCTCTCATTTCCTATAATTCTCTTATTCTCAATCTCAATTCATACAATTCTCTTATTCTCAATAATTAATACAATTATCTTATTCTCAATCTCAATTCAATTAGTTATTATCATTCGTAATTAGTCAATTTTCTTATTTTTCTTCCTAATTTCTCAAACGAAAAATGGCAAGCTCATATGAGAACATAATGTCAAATATGCCAACCCAAGAGAGCGGCCCTAGTGTCGATGCAGAATCACGGAGAAGAGAAGTTAAGGCTCATTCCTCGGATGTTTTCAAAATTCATTTTCATTTGGAACGCCTAGAAGATAATACACAACGAGCAATTTGCAACTATTGTGGGGTTACCTATAAATTTTCTGGTGGATACGGCAATATGATCAAGCACCTGGAAAGACATATCCGGTTGAACTTGGAATTAATACGACGTAAACTCAAATGGTCAGGTACGCATCATCTAGTAGATGTACGAGTGGTGTAGATTTATTTAAATATTCAGATGCAAAAAATAGAGAAGAATTTGCGAAATTAACTTGTATGGCACATCTTTCTTTAAGCTTTGGTGAAAAACTTCATTTTACTAATTACGTGCATAATGCTTTAAACCCTTCTGCATGTAGAATGACTCGAAACACAACAAAATATCATATTTTTAAATTATATAAAGATGGTAAAATTATTTTAAATGAAATATTTAAAGAGATGAAAGGTCGTATTTCTATATGTTCTGATATTTGGAGTGACCATTGGCAAACACACTCATACATGGGTGTGACTTGTCATTGGATTGATGCATCATTTACCATGCAAAAATGACTTATTGCATTTCGAGTTTTTGATGACCAACATACTGCACATAATATTTATAGAATAATTAAGGTAATTTTTGATGAATATGGTTTAGTAGAAAAAATTTTAACAATTGGATTTGATAATGCATCTGAAAATACTGCATACATCAATGATTTAAAATCCTTATGTGAACCAAATTTAGGGGGTCGATTTTTTCATATTCGTTGTACATGTCATGTCCTTAACTTATGTGTTCAAGATGGTCTAAAATTATTATCACCTTTCCTTAATCCAATTAAAACGGCACTTAACTGTATTTGGTCATATTCTCAAGTTATGAGAGAATTGACGAAGTTTTGTAAAATAAATGGTATTAAAACGATTAAATTTTCAAGAGATGTTCCAACACGTTGGAATTCAACTTATTTTCTTTTATGTCAAGCATTTCAATACAAAAGATGCATTATGTAGTTTTTTTTCTCAACATGTTCAAAATATCACACTTTATCCCAGTCAATGGGATATTTGTGAAAAAATTTTAGATATTTTAAAAGTTTTTAATGATGCTACTTTAATTTTTAGCGGTGTTTATTATCCTACAACACATTTATTTCTTCTTGAAAGTTTGAATATTGTTAGTACTTTGGATGAACATGTTGAAAGTAGCAATCCTAATGATCATGTTTTGTTCGAAACCATTACTGCTATGAAGGTAAAATGGTTGCATTATTTTAGAAAAATTCATTTATTTTATCTTATTGATGCTGTTTTTGATCCTAGATTTAAATTAGAAGGTTTGAATGGTGTTTTACAAGCTTACTATGGTTATTTAGGAATATTAGATGAAATTGATATTACAAGAATAATGACGAAATTAAGAAATGATTTAATTGATTTATTTAATGATTATATTGTACGATATAACTTAGGAACATTAGGTGAATCTAGTAGTAGCGAATCGGTAATTCAAACAAGACTTAGCGCAGTAGATCGTTGGTTATTGCAACGAAATAAAAAAAAACTAGGGATACGACAACGAATAACCCTGAATTAGATAATTATTTATCTACAAATTTCGAGTTTTCTACTGAAAGTTTAGTTAGTAAAAATTTTAAAATCCTTGAATGGTGGAACCGACATCAAAATATATATCATATTTTATCAATTATTGCTAAAGAGATACTGACAGCACCTATTTACACCATTGCGGTTGAGCAAGCCTTCAGCTTGGGAGGCAATATATTGGAAGCTAGGCGATCTTCATTACATCCAAGCACTCTAGAAGCAACAGCTTGTGTGGATGATTGGACTCGAGCTGATCTGAGACAACAAGAAGATGTCCATGATGATTTTGAAGATTTGTTCGATAATGCATCTGCAAGTGCAACAACAAGTGCAAGCGGAACCGGAGCCGAATGATCAACTGATAATTATGATTGATAATTGTAAAATTGTAAATTTACAAAAGGGGATATGTCTTAAAATTATAATGGAACTACGTGAGCTTTAATTCCTTTCACCCTTGGAGAATACGTATACAACTTAAATTTTTAAAAATTTAAGCTCAAGCTCTTCAATGTAATAATTTTATTTATTTATAAAATTAATCTCATTTATTTTAATTTATTTTAAAAATTAAAAAAAAAAAAAAAAAGTTCGGAACCGAACCGGTTGGTTCCGGTTCGGTTCAAGGTTCTGGTTCCACTTAAGTGTGGAAGCGGAATCGAACCGGAATTAACCGGTTCGGTTCCGGTTCCACACTTGTGGAACCGGAAACTGGCCGGTTTGGTTCGGTTCCGAACCGAAACCGAACCGCCGGCCGGGTCTACACGGGACTGACAGATTCTCTCTGGATACATCACAGGATATCGTGAGTATCAGTCCATAACCAACGAATAGGAGGAGGTCTGATCTTAAAAGATTATTGACGTGATTGTCATCAAGTATGGAGGATATCTCACATATCCACATTGGTATCACAAGTCAAAGGAGCTAATATGATATTTGACTCGTAAAGATTCCTATTGACGTTGATGTACCATCTATCCGGAATCTTTGAATGAGTCGTTCAATATTTATCCAATAAATACCTACGTGTCTATATGAGTCTCCCAAAACTCATGGTTTACTGAGACAAACCATCAGAACAATTCTAATATACGACACGTACCGGTATCACGAGTTTACTAACCGACCAGGTATGTAAACCTTGACTATGAATAATTTTAGAAATGAATTGTATTGTGACATTTCTCAGTAACAATTGCGGCGCTTTTGCAAGTATGTCACAACTATTCATTCTAAGATCTTTTACGCCTTTATCATATATAAGATTATATTGATGAAAATTACTTAATTTTATTCATAATAAAATAAAATGTACATCGTATTTACAATAAATACAATAAAATTTGGCGCACCGAGCACCAACTCCAACATATGAAACTTGTGTATTTCTTTTAGTCGTTTTGTCAAGTACAACCCCCCATATTTCTCTTAATCGTTTATTGTACCTATTAGTAGGCTTGCACATGGTTCAAAAATCTTAACTGTAATCGAACCAAATCGTACGGTTAAAGTTGAACCGTATTTTTATATTTATTTTTTAAAAAAAATTATATATAATTAAAAAGATCAGTTCAATCGAATTTTTTTACAATTGAATCGGATTTGTTATAGTTGAATCGTAAATCTGATTCAATAGTCGATTGGAAAATACACCAACTACAACTGAACTGGACCCATCTGATTTAGTTCAGTTTTGCAGTCCGATTAGTTAATGGCACACAATACCATGCTATGAAGTATGAAGATTGCGAGCTTTTCATTATTATCTTTAAGAAAAAAAATGACACCCCTTTAATAAAAAGCTATAGAGTAGAACAACAATTAAAAAAAATAAAAATAAATTTAAAGCCATCTATTGATACCAAGAAACTTATAATTGAAGCTATCAATAGTTCATTGTAAATGAAAAAGCATCTGGATTTTGTTTAAAAATTGTTTGTAACTGTTCACAAAATAACCCCAGGGGATTATTTAAGGCTATGAAATTTAAAATTCGAATCCCATAAATATACGGGTATCGATCTCGGGGAATTAATTAATCAAATTATATGACAGACAAATAATTTGATTATTTTTCAAATAAAAATGTGAGTGCAGTACGCATCACGAGTAAGTTAGCAGTTCAGAGAACTACTAGTCACTCATCTATCTGTACGAGAAAATCTATAATAGAATGAAAATATTATGTTATCTGTGTAATAATTTAATCATCAATTGTCACGCGTCTTAAAAATATTAAAAAATAACTAAAATATATATATTAAATCATACATGTCATTTGGTGATACAACATCACTCATATCTTCGTTGCACTACAAAATTACTCATGTTAGTACACAATTTTTTTCTTTTAAAAAAATGGGAAATGCAAATGAGTGCTTTAAGGATACTCATTAAGATTCCATTTCCGAAAATTTTTTATGGGAAATAGGAAAAAATAATTAATATTTTGATAATTTTTTATATTTCCTATAAAAATAATGTGAAAATTTTCTAAAAATAAATACTTAATGGACACTTGTTAGCGTGACCCAACAAAAATCTCTAAATTCCATTTTCCCAATCCAAGCGTTTCTCTCCTCTTCTCTCTCTCTCTCTCATATTTCATCGAATCGTTTATTCTTTCGATCTTTCTTCTTAGAAGGTACGTGCCGATTTTGTAATCTTCTGATTCATATAATCTCTCGTTTGATTATTTCTGTCACAATACGAATTTCTAAAGTTTCGTTATACTTTCACTTTCAGTAATTATGACGCCATCCTTTCTCGTTTCTTTCCGTTTGTTTGCTGAAAAATTAAACGGAAATTACATTTTTCCTTTTTTTTAAAATTTTATTATCATCATCTTTTGGTACGAGTTAATTTGGTTTTCAGCTGATCAATTTACTTAATGAAAAATAAAGAAGACGAATGTTAGAATCAAATTTTGTTGTAAAATTTACATTTCAGTTACATTAAAATCTGTGTTGTGTTTCGATGGTTGTACGATCAAGTAACTAAAATATAATTTTGACTCATCATCATTTTCTTGCTCTTTTGTTTTGTAAATTTATGATAGCGATTGATTTTTAGCTTCAATTAAGTGTCCCTTCTTTAGTAAATAATAATACATTAAAGAATGAGATTTTCAGTATTTTTATTATCGAAGAAAATGGAGACATTGCAACGACTATACTCTGGATCTTGTAAATTTGTTTGTCCCAGGGCTTGGCTCGGTGGTGTAGGGTTCTGGATGTCAGGTCTTGAATTCGAATGGGAGTCCGTTTCTTATTAGGTTGTGGGATAGCTGGGGTGATAGTCGGGTTTTAGCTGCTCCGCTTGAACCGAGTGGTTTGGTGGTAAGGTTTCAATGTTCAAAAAAAAAATCTTGGAAATTTGTTGTGTTTAGTAGTTAGTTATCCTTTGTGATGATGGCTTCAATTTTCTTGAATGGACTAGCTCTGTTTAGATATTGATGGTATGTGAAAAATTTCCTTCATTTTGTTTGTTGGAAGAGATTTACTGCTAGTATTGACATTTATCCTACATTTCTTAAACTGTATGTGTTGTATTTATTCAATTACAGTTAAAAGCCTGTCATGCTGAATGTATGAATACTGTTTTTTTTCTTTCGAGAAATGGAGAAATTTTGAATATGGTGCAGTTAGAATACTTCTCTTTCGAGTTTTTGAAAGTTTTATTGTGAAAATATTTTTTAACCAATGGCTTTTTTCTAGAAATTTCACCATGTTTGTATTTTGGCAACCCAAAAATATTTGAAGTCTTAAAAAATTTGACTGTATTCATTTTTGATTGATGATGGACCCTAAGACCTTGTCTGATACTATTTTGCATATCTCTGTCTACCATTAAAATTATTAAAACAAAAAACTAGAGAAGATGTAATTGTTTCTCTATTGGGACGATAGCATACGAAAAATATGATCTTTTTTCTAGATTCTAGTGTTGATACCTGTTGCAGTTTCATTTAAAACTGCTGAAGTATGCTTGCAGGTGACATTTCTTAAAAGTAATTACTGGGCACCGGTTATTGTTTGCATTTCACAGAAACAAATCTTGCCAAAACAAATGTTATCAACTGGTTTGATTCTATGGGTTTTATAAGATCATTTGTCATGTGAATATGATTAACAAATTTATTTCAGACCATTTCTTCTATAAGACAATAAGTATGAATCACTGTATTCTGAATCTATTTACATAAGCAGAGAAACCAATTTGTTGATTCGTAATTTTTAAAGCTTCTCAAATTTCTGTAAGCTATCAAATAGTCTTTGATGATAACCAAAGTTTATATTAATATGCTATCTTGTGGATTGTTTGCTAGTATTCTGTGATAATAGTTGCGAGGAATTTTGGGTGCAAGTATTAGCTTTTGACTTCTGAGCTTTGCAAAGCGAGAAAGGGAGGAGAGAATGTCAAGTGGCAGAAACACCCATTGGTGTTACAGATGCAGGAGGCCAGTTCGCCTGCAAGGGCAAGATGCAGTCTGCGTTTACTGCAGTGGAGGATTTGTTCAAGAGCTTGATGATATGGTGAGCGGCAGCCCTCTGGATTTCCTTGGTCTGGACAGTGATGAACAGCGTGACCAGAGGTTTGGTCTTATGGAAGCTTTTTCAGCCTTTATGAGGCAGCGAATGGCGGACAGACATAACCATGATGTCAGGGGAAGATATGATTTGACGCCGGAACATGGTCAGGGTTATGGACCTTTGTTGATTTTTGGTGGCCAAATTCCTTTTAGGCTGTCTGGAAATAGTGGATTTGAAGCAATCCTTGGTGGTGCTCCGGGGATTGGCTTCGCACGGGGTAATGCAGGCGATTATTTTATAGGTCCTGGATTGGAAGAACTATTTGAACAACTTTCAGTGAATGATCGGCATGGCCCTCCCCCAGCGGCAAGAACTGCAATCGATGCTATGCCCACTGTTAAGATCACACAGAGACATCTCCGTTCTGATTCACACTGTCCAGTTTGCCAAGATAAATTCCAGCTGGGGTCTGAAGCTAGACAAATGCCATGTAACCATATATACCACTCAGATTGTATCGTCCCATGGCTAGTGCAGCACAACTCATGTCCTGTATGTCGCCAAGAATTATCACCTCAAGGGTCAAGTAGCGGTCGTAGCCATCAAAGCTCGAGTGATCAAAGTCGAAGGGAGAATCAAGGAAGGCGGAATATGTTCTCTAATTTCTGGCCGTTCCGGTCTTCAAGTTCGAGCTCTAATCACAATGGAACAACTGGAAGCAGCTCGCCAGCGGCAATGCATGAGAATAACCCCCACATGGAGTATTCAGGATGGCCATTTGATTAAATATTTAAAAAGGTCAGTGTTTATTATGAAACAATTTTCTTTAGTTGTCATTGTGATAACAGTGTCTCAGTTTATACCATAAAAAGATTTCTTAGAAAGTGGAAAGTGGTCTGGGACATTGAATTCTACAAGTACGTTGTGTTTCTTTTAAGTGTAATTGGGCATCATTTGTGTTAATGATAGTCTTGCCTTTTGATGTAAAGTAGCGAGTAAAATTTAATTGTTATTTTTTATAATAATAAATTATTTGAGTAAAAATCTAATTATGAATAGGATTTATATCATTTAAATAAATAAAAATAAATAATTATATTCAATGTTACCGCTCAATGTGTGGGGCTTGTATTGAATACATTATAATTCATGTGTTTTTTAATGTAATTTCCTCTAAAAAAATCTCTGAATTGGTGTGGTCACATTATTTGTAAATATAGTTTAATTGAAATTAAAAAAAATAAAAAAATAAATAAAAAATAAAAAACCGACGATGTGGAAAAAGACTTTATGAGGAACTGGCCTAATTCTCTTAATTTTTTGTGATCCTTCGCATTTGTTGTTTCTAATTGACATTTGTGAGCTGAATCTTTATGATTGTAATCATAGGAAATGATTTGGTTGCTTGAAGATTCTCTATGTTACTGTAAATTTGAGGTTAAATGTTCGAATCCGACTAGATATATTTTCTTGGGGCAATGTCTCCTAGTGTAAAAAGTCAGTGACTTACCCTGATCTGTATTGAGAAATCTGTGAGGACACGAAGCATAAGTCCCGAGGATTAATCGAGGTGCGCGTAAGCTGGCATGGACACCCCGATTATCAAAAAAAAAATTTGAAAGAAAAATATCATAACCGGTATAAATAATGGTTTCATTTGAAAAGAAAATTTTAAAAGCGAATTGTTATGAATCCACAATACAATATATTTCTAAATTTTCAATTTTTTTTAAATGGTAATGTACATTGGCATTGGATATTCACTATTTTTGGAAGCAAAAAAATCATTGAAAACTCTGCCATCAAATTATCTTTTTCGGGTTTAAAGGAAGTATGTAAAATCTCCGGCTATATCAGGCTCTTATAAGAAATATAATCTTTAGATTCGAACCAAGAATCTTAAGATTGGATCTTCAACCCTATATCACCAAGACACGCTTGGCTATTTTTATTGCATCTATTGGATATATAACTATTTTATGCCGTTATTTTCCAATTGCTCCTATCACATCTGATATAATACCAGCCAAAATTACTGTGGATGTATTTATTCATTGCAAGACTTGTGAAGGTAACAAAATAAACATTTAATTTTTTTTTTTTAAAAAAAAACATTGGAAATCTAAAATAAACATTTACAAAATAAACATTGCAAGGTAAATTGTCTTTTAATCATTAAATTGTCTTTTAATCATTAAGGTTCAATATAAAAAATAAAAAATAAAAAAGGTAAATTTACCTTAGTTGTTACTCATCAGATTAAACAAAAAGGTACGTAGTTTATTTTAAAAAAATATAGTATGAATCCCAATCATTACCCGCAGACATAATGCATATTTGAAAAAACTCGACATTAGCTTGCCGGAAGAATTTCACCGTCACTTGTAAATTGTCTTCTATGGATTTGGAATTTTATAAATTTATCTAATTGATCTTTTTAAATTACATTTTTGAATTAAATTACACAATAAATATTTTAAGATGAACAAGTTTTCTATATTTTAGATTCAATTTTATTAATAAGCACCTATAAACCATCAACAAATAATTAAAACAACCTGTCCATATGTCTATAGACTATAATTGAGATTGTAATGATTTATTAATGACAATTTGGTGCCAATATTAATTTTTTCCTCAAATTAAGGAAAGCTTCTCATTTTTTTAGAATGCATGAGAGCACGTCAATTTTTTTCAAGTTTTATATATTATATTGATTAGTGTGGAACCCATTTTTTGCGTGAGTTCAGCGATATTTAAATATTATTTTTTATAATAATAAAAATTTTGAGGAATAATCTAATTATAAATATGATTGATATCTTTTAAATAATTTTAAAAAAAATCTGATGTAACATTTTAGGATAAAAAGGAAAATTCCTTCGAATTTGAGAAAAATTTTATATACACTAACATGAGGCACAGTGGCACACTCTTTACACAAATTGAATAAAATTTAAATATTATTTTCTTATAATAATAAAAATAATAATTTAAGAAAAACCCCATGTTTAAGAAAAATCATATCTTGCACTTAAAAAAGGACTATATATATATATATATATACATATATATAAAGATTAAATATGACCCTCCTCTTTCTCATTGAATTACTGTGTTTTTTTTAGCTGTATCTGCGGATTAATTAAATCCTTCACCCTTCTCCGAGATATCTAATTATATATAGTAGGTACCGACCCTCAAACCCAGATTGGATTCTCACATAACAGCGGAAAAAAAAAAAAAGATTCCCTTAATCAATCATTCAGCAGAACAAAAAATAAATAAAAAAGCGACCATCAATTTGTCAGCTCCATAATGGCAGAAACAATGTCGCCATCTGCAGCTTTGAGAGCTTTCACAGCCCTTGACCTTGATACCCCAGCTTGTGTCATTACCAACTCGATGTCCTTTGGCTCCACGCCAGTCTCATCTACTTCTTCGTCATCTTGAGCCATGGCTGGTGATTCGGGCTTTGATGCAACATTACTCATGCTAGGAGGAGGGACCTTGAACTGCTCTGCAGCCTGAGTCTGCAGTTGCGAACTCAGATCCTCGAGCTTTGCTTCCCCAAAAATAATGTATGTGTCTGATGTTGGGCTCTTGAAAACATCTGGTTTGGAGATAACAAAAAAAATCTGGAAAAATAAAAAGAAGACACAAGTGGTTATGGTATATAATTAGTCTGAACCTAAGAAACAATAAACAAAAGGTTAGTCGATAATTCAATGCAGACATTTTTGCTCTTTTTGACAGTAATGCGACTGACTCCTGGAATTGGCTTCATTCCCAGTTTCACCATTGCTTTGCGACTCTTCTTCTCACTCCTGCTCTGCTTTGAGCGGCCACTTCCATCTCCTTTCCCTGCCATATCGAATGCAGATAGTAACTGTGCGCCCACCTTTCTATTAATTAGAGTTTATATTAACTATGTAGCATTCGCATATACTTATTTTGTTGCAAGTGTGCAGATTGTTGTTCAGTAATTCAGAATTTGTTCACAACGACGCCTTATAATGTGAATAAATTACGAATAAGAACTCCAAAACTCTAAATCTGACATGATTACATCACCAAACTCTACTACAAGTTCATAAATCTTTCCATTCCGGTAACAAAGCCTTTCCTTGCCAAAACAATAGGGCAGCACAAAATTAAATGCTTAGGAAGCCTTCCCAAAAAAACATATTATCCAACTGATTATAATCAGCACTATGACTTAACCATATAAACATGCAACTAATACGAAAAAAATTCATAAAACATATTAATAATTTAATATCAAATCGATATACGGATTATCTCCTACCTTCAGCATCGTCTTCATCCTTGTCATCATCCTCGTCCTCCTCCTCGTCATCCTCATCATCTTCATCCTCCACTACAGGCTCATCAGGCTGCAATAATAATCCCCACATCAATAACATCAGTATTCAGTACAAGGTTTGTTTTAATTAGGCATGTATTCAATTAAGCGCAAAAAAAAAAAAAAAAATGGTGGCCCTAAATACAAATGCTGTCCAATAAAACCTACATAAACCGTTAAGCAAATTTAAATGGAAATTAACCAAAACCCTTGATAATTCAAATCAATCCAACGAGATCTACAACACTTTCAGCATCAAATAGGTTATCGAAAAATTCAATCAACTGATCCAATCTTACTCCCAAAAAAAAAAAAAAAAATCAAAACTTTTAAGGCAAAAAAGGGCGCTTACATTGAGCTTTTGCTCTTCGAGTTGAGCAGCGAGGAGCTCTTCTTGGGACTGAGCAGTCATTTTTGACGAGTGTTGATGAGAATGAGGAGTGGACAGACACAAACGAAAGACTCAAAACCCTAAATACCCGATTACCATTTTCCAAGTTAAATATAAAGACCGGGTTTGGGTCGGTTGGTCATGGGTCAAATAGTCGTTATATTTGATTAATAAAGTGGGATTTTAATTTTATCGACCGAGTTCGTTTGTATTATTTTTCATATTTAACTTTTTTTTTTTAATTACAATTCTACACATATACAATCTGAAATCTATTGGGATATTCAATACATATAAATATCACACACACATCTTCGTCTAATAAGAAACGAGCCCTAACCGAAAATATCTACTCCCACTCAAATAATCAGATAAAAATCAACTCTCAAATCTCAATTTTTGGGATTGGAGACAAGAGTCTCACCATAGTCCCTACTGGGACTCGAACACATGTTCTCCCATTTGAGATTTGGGACATGAGCCCCGATGGCTTTTCATATTTAACTTTAGGAAGTAAAATATTAGATGTTCAAGTCACGAGAGATATTTTAATTTATAATTTGGGTAGGGATGAGTATAATATAAAAGAAAAAAACTTAAACATTCCTTTAAAAAAAATATATTGACATTCGTTAATTACTAACGGTAATGCGGAAAACAGTTAATTCAATCTTCAAAATTTAAGATTCACTTTAAAATAACAATATTGTTATAATATTTAATTTATTTTCGATCATAAAAAAATTCTACTAATATTTATCTATACGTAATACAACCATACTCATATTTTTTATTTTTTTGGAATCGTTGAAAACCCTGCCGTCAAATTACCTTTTCCGGGTTTAAACGGAGCACATAAAATATCCGGTTGTCCTAGATTCTTATAAGAAATACACTCCCTAAATTCGAACTCAAAATCTCAATTACACCACCATACTCTTATTGACATGAGATAAGCTATGAAATGATATTACAAATAGCATGAATTTAGTTAATAAAAAAAAAAACTAATGGCAAGAATCTAGTTTAACAAGATTCGGTATATTTTAAATTAATATATTTTAACAAGATTCGGTATATTTTAAATTAAGATATTTTAACTGTGTCATAATAAAACAAATTAGGGGTATATTATTACAATGCAAGTCAAAAAAAAAAAAAAAACTAATTTAGAAAATGAGACACATTATGTCTTTTAATAAAAATTAAAAATTTCCATCATCAATATATCAACTATTCTTCTTCCCTTTTTTTTCTAAAAAAAAAAGAAATTTATTAGTAAGAGGAAAATTACAATTTTATATTTCACTCAAGTTTCTACTTGATATTTATTTCAAAATATTGCAACCTTGTAACAATTCAATTTGAGACAGATCAGAGATACACTTTCTCTTTTGTAGACTAAGGCTTGTTGGGTTAAAAGAGTTGTGATGTTTTTTTACTCCTTTGAAAATCAAATGAACATTAAAAACATGTTTATCCTCTAGATATTAGATATCACTACAATATCATTCAAAAATAGTTCATTTTTGTTTCACATTAGACTGGTTCTTTCAACTTTTAACTGTTGAATACGATTATTACATAAGTAATAAATTAATTTTTTTAAAAAAATATTTAATTTTAATTTTTGAATTTGAATTTTTTTAACGAAGCGGAATTCACCAATTTTATCGATTTTTACTTTTTTAGATTTCAACCGGATCGAAATCACTATAATTTAATACATATTTTTTAGTTGTTTTTTAATTTTTTAGCATGCGTGACAATGAATAATTAATTGGCTTATTACATAAATGACGTGATACCTCTATTACATTGTAGATTTTCTCGTGGAAGTGGGTCCACATCTCCAAATGCCACGTCCAAAACATAAAAAAATAATGCATATGAAATGATGAGGATTGGAGAATTCCACCATGAAAAGAGGAAATGCAACTTGAAAGACTTGAAGAGTCGATCTATATGGAAGAAGAATAAATATCTAAATTAGATAGTTCCATTAAAATGTAATTACCATGAAGATTGCAAAATTTATTTCTTACACAAATATGATTCATTTCAAATCATGAGCCAAAATCTTTAAACCATGATGCAAATTAAAGAAAAGATTATTTGTTAGTAGTTCACAAGATAAAAGCAAGTACATGCAAATCAAGAGTAAAGAGCAAGCAAGTTACACTAAATTACATGGGAGGAGCACTACTGACATATATATAGTTCTATCCATAACAGTACACTGTCATTTTACATCTTCAAAATGTCGGCACACGAACAAGCCGAAAAACCATTCTTTTTTGTGCCCGTTACTACAAAACCATACAGGAAAGTTCTCCGCATTCCTTCAGGCAGATATGCCTGTAAAACTAAAATACCGTTCAACGCAGTACATACAACAAAAACACTTGCGTTTCCGAGTCACCCTGCAGCCCTATCACGCTGTCAACTAGAGATCACCACCTGAGGAAAGGACTAGGAGATTCAGCAAGAGTGAGAACATGGTTTAAGCGCACTCAAATGCTCTCTCTTATGTGAGAATTCAATAAAATAAAAAAAAATTAACAGAAACGAGTCTTATATAATTCAGATGCATGCAAACTTTCATAACAGATTGAAACAAAACGAACACTAGACAATGCAATGTTAACCTCTATAAAAAATGCACACTCATGATCTTGAAATTATTTGGATCTATGTCAAACTATTTGAAAATTCAACGTTTATGGGTTATCAAGGAAATTTGACTCAGTAATAAACAATCTCATTCTATTCAAGCACATATGAAAAAGAAATAATATTACTCCACAGCAGTCATACCTTTGGTGTCATTTAAAATTGGAATCACTAACTAGTAAAAAAATTGAAGAGA